>CM022492.1:22367379-22456734 GCA_011952105.1 Coreoperca whiteheadi
CCACACTGTTTTTTATATATATATATATATATATATATATATATATATATATATACTGTGTAACCTGCAGCACTGGTGGAGAGGGGATGAATTGTATCTTCACCGTTGTTCCTAAAATGCAGTTCTGATCGCCTTAAATCCAATAGGGACAGTACATCTGATTTATTATCCACGGAAAAGGTCATCAAATCATGGGCTCGCTCTGATTGACAAGATGCTTTTCCAGCAGTCTGGAAACTCAAAACTCAGATCTACGTAGCCCCTCTTGAGCAGAGAAAGCTCAAGTGTCATTTGTCGCTCTTATTTTGAACAATTCGTGACGCTCAGGTTCAAGCGCTCACGTCCAGACTCCTGCAGAGGTCTGTAGCTTTTAGCCTACTACACGTGTTCTTTTGTGGAGTGTGCTGTTGCAAAGCCTCAAACTGCGGCAACTTTTTTTGAAAAAAATCTCAACCTGTGTATGACTAGACAGCCAGAAGGGAAACGGTAACACTGCAGTGGAAGTGAAAGCGGACTCTGCTGAAGAGGAAATCAACCGATTTCCACAGGACAGACACCAACCGCAAGAGAAACATGGACGACAATAGAGTTAAATAACTTCCTGTTCAGAGTTCATGTTCCATATTTGCACACACAAGAAATCCTCCTTTTAGAGAACTCATTGCATAGCTCACACCTCCGTTTAGCTTTGTCCACTGCCGCTTTGGTCTCACCTGGCCTCAGTTTGTGCCTCTCATATGACATTCAAGTCACGGAGGTGAGCATCGGTTTCTCTAAAGGATAAATACCTGGTGGAGATGGTGGATAAGGTAAAAAAAAAAAACACTGATGAAGAACATGTCAAAAAGCTACGTTTGGGATCTGTTGAGGCTGATACAGATCTGGTTGAGTAAAGATTGCACTCGCTGAGTGCTGACCTGGTTTTGTGCAGTCGGGTCGATGAGTTTTTTTTTTTTCAAATGTATACGTTTTACAGTATTTAAACTTTCTGCCTTTGAAAATACGTATATGAACAGGTTTTGAGGAAGCACATCTGTAATATGGCTTCTTCGGTCTTCTCTTAGTTCCAGATCTGATGCCGACATTAAAAGACCTAAAACCTTTCTTTGAATCCTACGAGTTTAATCTTCCCAAATGAAGTCAGTTACTATAGAATGTTTCTTCTCCCCGTCAAGTTTATTAGGAAGATTTATCCATTTAACTGAGTTGGCGTTTGTACCGGCAACAAAACATTTATCTTCCAATATCTTATTTAGTCACTTATTACAGATCCTAAGTAGTTAATATTGGTCGTGCACTTAAATTACTGTTGTTGTTCATGTGTTTTTAAGCTCTCCTGCTGTCATTATTTCAGGTTTTCCTCTAGTAGCACTTTTCAAAACTATGTAACAAAGTGCTTCACAAAACACAAGCACAAAAAAAAACCCCATCCCACGAACATTTATTTAGCAAACATAATTGCTACAGTACAAGGTAGACGTTGAAAGTGACAGGGCACATAAAGACCTGGGAAGGAAGAAATGCAAGTTTCCAAAAAAAAGAGTTTTAAGTCGAGATTTAAAGGAAGCCACTGAGGTGGGAAGTCAGATTTCAGCAGGAAGGCTGTTCCACTAAACCTCTGGAACGGTTGGATGAAACAACCAATTTGAAGACGTCACTCCCAAAAAAGTTGGCATGATATAAACAAAATGATTAATTATATACTAATTATAATAGTCCTTAATTAGCTGCAGCAGTATTTGGATGTAATGATGTCCACAACATTTCTCAGATTACACGATTATTCCTGTGCGGTTTTGCTCTCTGACTTCTAGGCCTGCTGTGCTTTTTCTATTGTTATTCGTTTTTTCGATCTGTGGCAAAGGTAGGGTCCACCACCGTTTGAGCAGAAACAAAAAAGGGGCCCTGACTGCAAATGCAGAAAGTCCAGACCTGAGGTTTACACATGAGCAGAAAAGCTCACAAGTGTACACTTTTCTAACATGGGACGATGAAACATTCGGACAAGCGTTTGGTGAGGTAGGTATCGATGTTTGGTTAAATACATCAAAAGAAGTTTGACTTCGGGGCTGTCTGGCAGAAAGCCTTTCTTTTTATCCTAAAGCTAACAAAGTAGTGAGGCTTTCTTGCAGAAAGCCCTGAGGGGCAAACCTCTCCCATGTGCTGTGAGACGGGCATTTGTATGTGCATGACTCAATAACTAGAATAACTAACTGGCGCTTTTAACTTTTGGATCTTGTCTAAATGTTTCTGCAGGCGCTTCTGTTGTCGATACAAAGAGCAGTGGGGAGAGACGGAATCCCTGTCTTGTGCCCGGCTCCAAATGGCATTCCTCAGATAATACATTTTAGCTTTTAGTTAGGATAATTTAACACATTTTGGGGTGGTAAATGTTTTAACATACGGACTTCACGCCCTGTCACACTGTCTAAAGTGAAATGCAGTGTTCCCTCAGGGTCTAAACGTCGTGTAAAAGAACTCTGCTTGAGCTGAATTCCGCTTCAGATCCAGAGTCGCCTGGATCTGCCAGAGGAATTCAATCTGGGCCTGTTAGGACCTGGCATATTTCCAGCATGACAGCACGGTTGCGGTGCCAGCGCGGTAGAAATCCTGCTGAATCCCGTTCTCGTCTTGTGTTCACAGAGGGAACTCGGTGAGAGGCAGACCGACATGGTGAAGACGGGGACGGCGGCAGAGAACGCCATCAACAAACTTCAGCTCAACACAGTCGCCATTGAGGTAAACCGCACCGCATGACCAATCTGAAATGAGCTCACAGAGTGTACGTCACAATATTGAATTAAATATCAGCTGGCCTGTAAGCCCTGAGGTATTGGCGCCACCCAAACCGGACAGGTTTCCCTGACGTGTGGGAGGGGGAAACCCTGGTTTTTGTGTGGCTGAGAGTGGTGATGTAACGAAGCATTCCCTCAATGAGTTTGCAGTTATGTAATTACCATGTGACCCGACGCCTTTCCCGTCTGTTATCTGCGAGCGCCTTTGACATGCGTCACTTCCGCGCCCTCGGGAGGTATGAAGAATGCTCGCTCCGTACGACGTGATCTGAAACTAAAAAGCTAAACGCACTTCCCCACAGCACTCGGTGACCGAGGCACGAGCGGTGATCGCGAGCCAGTTCGAGGCGCTGCAGGCGCTGGTGGAGGGGGCGAAGCGGGAGGTGACGGAGCTCCTGGAGGGCGAGGAGAAGCAGGCGCTGCGGCAGGCCGAGGGCATCCGGGTTCACCTGGAGCAGCGGTGCGCGGAGCTGAAGAAGGCGCAGGCTCGGATGGAGAAGATCTCCAGGAACAAGAACGACGTGGATTTCTTGCAGGTAACGCCACCAGGAGCAGGGCCAAGATACGGGGCCGATGTTTGCTTCTCAAGGGCAAAGTCGCGCCTAAAGGCTGCAATCCCTGAATGCCACTGTGTTTGTTCTGTAGGAGTATTCACAGTGGAAGAAAGAAGCCACCGATATTTCTCTGCCTGGGGTCTACATCGGCCTCATGGACCGTCTGAAATCCTTCAGCCGCGTGATCGTTGACTCCACGCAGGAGCTGTGTGCCACGCTTGTGTCTTCATACATAGAGAAGGTTAAAGAGACATGCAAGAATGGTGAGGAACAAAGCTAGCACAGATCGTTGTCCGTCAGGGCGTGCTCACACGCGAAGGGTGTTGCGGCCTCAGTGTCCCAGCTTCAGGGCTCGTGTACGTCGCCGTGCACTGAAACATGCCCAAGAACCGACAAGGACAAAGCACGCTTGTTTTCCCTGTGATGCATTCTTCTTTTTGTGCCGTGTTATCAGACACTGAAATACATTCTCTTCCATTGCAGACAACATGGGAATAAAGACAACGGTTCACGAAATTGTTGCGGCAAAGCAGAACATGTCCATACCGGATCCGGTGACACGTGCCGACTTCCTCAAGTGTAAGTGTGTTTTGGTGTATTTGACCATTGGGCCGTTGGGCTGAGATACTGCCGTCCTGGTTGTAGTCATGATTTTAGAAAAGCTGAGGTAAAGAGTCCCACTTCCCTGACACCGCATCAGCAGAATCAAGATGGCAGCAGACGCCGAGCCCATTTTGAGAGCAAAGGTGATGCGTCGGGACAGTGTTGTGTCTAGGTCCAGCCCTAACGCCCGCTCAGCCACTCAGCTACGCCTGCCACACAGGCTCTGGATCAGAGCAATCAGGTGTACGTTTGTGGCCTGGAGGTAGCAACTATTAACTTACCTCCATCCGTCCTTCCATCCATTTCCTGTAAATGTTTATCCTGTTCAAACACGCAGTGGGCTGAAGCCGTTTGGGCTGAACTCAGAACTCTAAAGGTGCATTGTTTTTGGTCCGGTGTGCTTAGAAATGCAGTTCCGGCACCCCCCACCCCCCCCATTGTGTCTCTCTTTGGATGCCAAAAACACGTCATCCCCCAACGACCCACCACCCCCGGAACATTTTATATCAACTGTTTACAATGTTAGGAAAAGTAAGAAAAGGAGACACGTTTAATTTTCCCGAAATAACATCCTCGAGAACATTAGTGGTGGAAGATCCTTTTCTGTAAATAAGAGTAGCAAACAATGTAAAAATACTCCATTACAGGTCAAATCCCTGCATGTAAGATCCTAAGTATTATCAGCTAAATGTACAGAAGTTCTCGAATTATCTTGATCGCCTCGTGAGCATCAGACTACGATATATTTTACTGCCAATATGGAGGATATGACCTCTGTGACCTCTGTGGTATTTGCAGTCCTGACTGCGTGTTAACACTTACAACATAAGTGAACTAACATTTTCACAATCCCCTCCCAGACGCCGCCCACGTGAGTTTCGACGCCGACACGGCTCACAAGTTCCTGCGCCTGACCGAGGAAAACAGGAAGGTGACTAACACCACGCCCTGGCAGCACCCTTATCCTGATGCCCCTGAGCGCTTTGAGAACTGGCGCCAAGTTCTGGCAACAGACAGCTTCTACGTGGGCCGACACTACCTTGAGGCGGACATCAGCGGCGAGGGCACGCACATCGGCCTGACCTACAAGAGCATCGAGCGCAAGGGCAACGGGAGCAACAGCTGCATCACAGGGAACAGCTTCTCCTGGTGCCTTCAGTGGAACGGCCGCGCCTTCTCCGCCTGGCACAGCGGCGTGGAAACGCCTCTAAGCGTGGAGAAGTTCACTCGCATCGGGGTTTATGTGGACTACACGCGAGGCTTCCTGGCTTTCTACGGCGTGGATGACGCCATGACGCTCATCCACGAGTACAAGGCAGAGTTCCTGGAGCCTCTTTACCCGGCTTTCTGGTTGCCCAAGAAGGAGAACATCGTGGCCTTGGTGGCGCCAGGGGAGCCGTTACGGCTCAAAAGCCCCTCTCCTCCCACCTCGCCCCCAAACGGAGCGGTTGTTTCAAAAACGGCAGCCTCGCAATGATCAGGCATGTTTAAGTGACAATTTGACAATAGGAGACTTTGACATATTAAACCTGTTTACAGCAGCCTCTCTTTTTTTTTGTGTGTGTAAAACTAAAATGATAAATTGTAAATGTTTTCCTCATGTGTATTTGGGCTCAAGGCATATTTATACCCCTGCGTATGTTTGGGACTGCCTGTTACTTTTCATCACACTGTGAATTCAGAAGTGTCCTACATTTTTCTGCGTTCCAATAAAAAAACGTGTCTCTTCGTTTGCACATGAAGGCAGTTTTTGTTCACAGTTCAAGCTTCTCCACTGCATCAAATGAGCTTATGGATGAATGGGAAATCTGCCACACGGACCACAAAAATTGGGTGAATATACTGGGAAGCAATTTTGGCTTTTGTACTGAACACCAGAAGGTCGTAGAGCCATGGCTGAGGGAATCTAATAAAGTTGTCCTGAGCAGAAGCTACCCTGTCGCCGAAATCTCTCTCTTGCTACAAAGAGATGTTGTATTCACAGCTTACCAGGGCACCTGAACACATACACATGTGGTTATTGTATAAGTTCAAGGTAGTATCATTGCTGGTGTATGCACCTGAGAGAATCAAAAGCAGGTTCAAAATGCATAAACACAATAAAACACAGTAATATTAAGTAGTGTAACACAGTAAACTGATAGTAAGATTCCATTGTTCCCTATTCAAGTGCAATGGGTGATAATAAAGCGAAGTCTTCGCACATATTCATGTGCTGTGTGAACAAATCAGTGTGGAAACTTTAATGTATCTCTTTCATTAAGTTGATGCTAAAAATCAAAGTCCAGATGTTCCCAAGCTACGTTTTATTTTGAAAACTGCCCATAAAACTGTTTTCTATCAGAGCCCATGCATCGGAAGTTACAGAACTTGGTGTAATTAATTATGAATGCATTATTGTGCAAGAAAACGTGAAGGCAGTACCTCAATGAACCTGCAGAGTTGTTAAACATCAATGTGATACAACACAACTATACTAATACGTCGGTTGTATATGTAAAACTAAAGGCAACTACTGCGTTGACGTAAAGACACACGTGGGCACGCTTTTGGTCACGTGACCACCGCGCCCAGTGACGTGTGTTCCAACCGAGCATGTAACCAGGAAGAGCCTGCTCGAGTGTCAACATGCTAGCAGACGTGAGTGACACATTTTAATGTCTCTATTTTACCCGCCACGTGGAATATATATAAACGGTAAAGTAGTGTCAACTAACTCAGATACGGACGGCAAGATATGTTCGTCAACACGAAATATGTCGCGGCTGAGGGGAACAGTCGTCGTGCTAATTTTGCTAAGTGCTAAGCTAGCATGCTAGGTTTGGTAGCTGTTACGTTTCTGCACAGCCGGCGTTAACTCAGATTCGCCTTAACGCTTCCAAACCCACGTAACGGCACCGTTTTCCTCTGATAAACTCCCACATTGTCGTTTGTTTTCGGCCTGTTTGAGGTGCATTCCGTCACACGTAACGTTACGCTGCTAGCCGGCTAACGTCAGCTAAGCTACGTCGCGTCTTGTAGTCGTCAAACAAAAAAGTGAATTCGCAAATTAAATCGGCGACAAAACCCCCTTGCAGGTACTCCCGACGTCGCCTTTAGTGTGTTTGTTAGCCACGTTTAGTATTAACGGGTTACTGGATGCAAAGGGACGCCAGAGTCTCTGGACAAAGTCCCGGTAACGTCAGTAAAGCGGTGTCGAAGTTGTATCAGTGCGCTGCTTCTTCATCTGAACTTCAGTCCCTCCAGAAAAACGCGTATTTGTCCGCATGTTTATTTCATATATACGTTAAAAAATGTTGCGTTTACTTCCCACAAGTAAAGCTGGGAGAAGCAGCTCACCTACACGGTCAGTAGTTTACGAGATTAAAGCTTGTAAAGTTGTGAAAAGGTTGACAGTTAAAGTGAAAACAGAGAAGCCTAGTCACCTTTTTTTCCCCCGCTTTCAAACTGCAGTTCTTGCAAGTTTCTGCAATTTCATCGCGTAAAATTGCACAAATATCCCGCTTATTTTTTTTTGCCTGCAACAACCACAAAAAAATGCCCCAGAAGGGACTGAAACATGCTGACGCTCACGTGACGAGGCTTTAGTGGCTGATGATGCTGTGTACGGAGTCTCCCGAGGGTCAGGCCTTCTTAACGTCTCGATCCCGCAGGATGCCAATGACGAAGACGTGTCTCTGTTCGACGCGGAGGAGGATGCGGGGAAGAGGTCGGCGAAGACCAGTATTAAGTAAGTTGACAGATAACTGTCTCTCCCAGCACTTAAACCTCAGCGGACCGACAGCACAGGAGATAACGGGTTGTTTTTCAGTCGCTTGTTCGAGCAAAATGCCAAACATCCGACACTTTTCTTCCTCATAACTGAACACAGTTGGGTTTCAGATTGTTGGCCGGACAAAACAAGCCATTTGAATACATCACCGTGGGCTGTGGGACATTATTATGGGCATTTTTCACGAGTTTATTCATTTTATTGTATTTTATTTAACCTTTTATTTATCCAGGGGAACTGTTTGAGAACCACTTATCTACAAACATGACCTGAGCCAAAGAGGCTGCAGAAATAAAGTTAGAAACGAAATTTACAGCTTAAGTAATCTTGTATTAATATGGTTCAGGATTATCAGCAGGAACAAGAGTCAACTATGGCGTTTTGGTGGCTCTGCTCGAAGGTGGCGGTTGGAATCAGAGACGCAGGTTTCAGAGTGTTTTGCAGAGCGGAAGGCGTTCCGTCCAAAGGTGGTAGAAGCAGGGGGGGGTGCTAAACTTAACGAAATCCTGTGTGAGAGGTGTTATGAGCGGCATGAAGGACAAATGACAGATAGTGAGGTGTCTTGTATATAAAGAGAAACCAATGACGGAGACACTTTTTTACACCAATCTGTTAATCAGGAAAACAAGTACAGTATGAATTATTCCACCACGTAGGTAACGCGTGCTCAACGTTGCACTGAATGTGTTGCCGATCTGTTACCAGGCACCCAGTGGCCTCCTTCTTCCACCTCTTCTTCAGAGTCACTGCCGTCGTCGTGTACCTGCTCTGTGAGATCTTCAGCAGGAGTTTCATCGCCTGCATGGTTACAATAATCCTTCTGCTCTCGTGCGACTTCTGGGCAGTTAAGGTGTGTGTTTTTTACTTCTTTTGTCGAGGCCTTTCTTCGCTGGTCAACAACAGGAATTCTTGGTACCATGCCGGGTGTTGAATTGAAGGTGTAATGTCATGACGTGTATTTACAGAACATCACTGGGAGGTTGATGGTTGGGCTGAGGTGGTGGAACCAGGTGGACGACGACGGACGCAGCCACTGGGTGTTTGAGTCCAGGAAGGTGAGCTGCTCCCTGGCTCGTTCCCTGTTGCGTTGGTGCTGCAGTAACTGTTTTCCGTCTCCCACGTGGGCCTTTAACCTCACACGATACCGACCTCTTGTGCTGTATGGGGTTGCTGAATGCAATGTTTACTGTCTGCAGGCCTTATAGTGTTTGCAGAAGTCCTAACTGTGAGAATATCCTGTTTTCTTCAGGGAACTTGGAAGCAACAAGCGTCAAATTCTGAGTCCCGAATCTTCTGGCTCGGACTGATTGTTTGTCCGGTCCTCTGGGTCATCTTCGCTTTCAGCACCCTCTTTTCCTTCAAGATTAAGTGGGTGGTGAGTCCTCAACTTCAAAGGAGAAAACGGCCGTTGTTTTTTGAATTTTCTTACTGTCAACAAATCCCGTAAAAAGACCAAAACCGCCTTCGTGTTCCACTGTATTTGGATCTTCCTGCTGAAGACGTAGGTGTTTAATTAAAAACAGCTCGTAAATGTATCGTTTGCTCTTTTAAAAAAAGTAATTTAACAAACGTTACTCAAACAGGAAGAAATAGCGCATGTGTTGGGGACTATTTTCAGCGGGGGATGAATCCACATTTGGTGCTCTAGTGAGTGTTAAGGCGCAGCAGGAAGATGTGTGTGTGGGACTGAGGCCAAGTCCACACGTACACGGGTATTTTAACAACCAGAGTTTTTCCTCCTCCGTTTTAAAAGATCCAATCGCGTCCACACGAGCGCGGTTTGAAAAAAAAAAAATCATCTGTCCACATGAAAACGTACAAACGCGATATGAAGCGCTGACGAGAGCATGCCAGACCAGCAGGCTGCGATGTAACCCTAACCGTGAAGCCATGTTGGCCAATCCGAAGCCTGGATAAAGGTTATTACCGGGTGAGCGAGAAACTTGAGCATTACTGCTTTCTGGCGCCTCTGTTCTGCAGTACGATGAGCTACCTGTGCGTGTATCAGTATACATGTGATAACTGCTGTTAGCAGAGTCACTAAATTCATATCTTGTCTACATCAGCCGTCGCATTAACTCAGCTCATGGAAACAAAGGAGAGCACGGCGCACAAGCCGCAATCCGAGGATATTGCACAGCAGTAAAAAAAGTATAGATAAGTATCACAAATTAAATTGAAAACAGGGTGTATTGCAGAGTAGTTTAAGCACCGAATATTCCCAAATGATGTCCAGTGTTGCTGAAATGTTCATGATAATAGTGAATTAGGGTCATATCGACTAACACTCAGAGGGAGGAGTTATCGAGTTTGATGGCCACAGGCAGGAATGACTTCCTGTGGTGCATTTTGGGAGGATGAGTCTTCCGCTGAAGGCACTCCTTTGCTTGACCAGCACGTCATGGAGCGGATGGCATGTAGTTTGGCCGGCATCCTCCTCTCTGACACCGCCGACAGAGAGTCCAGCTCCACCCCAACAGTGCATTACGGTGACGAAGGAACAGGTCACCCAGTGCAACAGCGACGCTCACTGAGGCCCAGAGGAAGGCGATCCGTCCGGCTGCGATACTCACACAGCTCTCGTTTCTGGATACGTTCACTGCTGGGTTTTGTCTTTTTTTTTAAATGGGATTTATTGCTAATAAGAGAAACGTTAAACCAGCCTTATCTGTTAACAATGTTCCAGTGCTGTCAAATCACAAAACTCTCTGTCACGCTCAAACTCTGCCTGTCGTCCTCCTCCCAGCCTGTGGTGATCATGGGCGTGGTGCTGCAAGGGGCCAACCTCTATGGATATGTGCGCTGTAAAGTGGGAGGCAAGACGAGCCTCAAGAATATGGCTACGAACTATTTTGGACGACAGTTCCTCAAACAGGTGGCTTAAATTTTTGGGTAACACGCAGCTGAATGAGTCGCATCGTTTTGTCGTTTCACAGATTCTGACGCGTGTCATGTTTTTCATCCCCAGGCGCTGTCTAAAGAAGAGGAATCGTAGAGTGCCGCTCTGCGATTTTAACATGGTTGCATTATTCTTAATGCTGTTATATATATCTTCTTTTAGCAAGCGGATTCATAGAAAGAAATCTTTTTGCAACATGATCTGAAAATAACAGTTTTGGGGGTTTTCTTTTCTCTTTTTTTTTTTAACGTAACGTGTGACTCAGTCAGTCCCAATAGACAGCGGTGACTTGGTTTTCCACAGAGGTCTTTGGTCTGGTAGCTGTAACTGAAGCTCAGCAATAAACCCTCACAGACTTTAACTAATACTTTAGCGTAAATGCATGCGTGAAAAAAGGGTGCAAGGGCTTGAAATGTTAAACTGACTGTAGTTTGATGTGTACGTAGTCTCACTGCTCCCTGAGGTATCTCATTTAGTTTATCCTAATTAATTTGTTTTCAGCGCCTCCTAAATTTAATCTTTATCAAATAAAAATGGGCTTTCTGAGAGGTACTGTACAAACGTTTTTGTTTGTAATGATAGACGAGGTTGTAAAGTAGGAGTGTAAAGTATTCCAGCACACTTGTAAATATGTATGTAAAGAAACTACGTGGAACCTCTTCTTCTGTGCTAATACATTTGTAACATTTTTCCGAGCGGCGTAGTAGTTATTTGCTGTACGCCTTGTGTGGGGGGGGGGATACGAGTTAAATCTGATGCGCTTTCTTCGTTGTTGGTTTAAGGAGCAATCGGGGATTTTTTTTACCCCGGAGGCCCAAAGTGTCCGACTTTAAAGAGACAATAAAAAAAATAATCAGAATGAATACAAACAACATATAAAAGCGTCTGCTAAATGTATACAATATAACCGTGAACTGAGATTTTGTTGCAGATCATTCATTGTTTCATTCCAGCAATTTTTGGGGGGGGTTTTTGTATGTCAGAACAATATTTTCTTTCCCCAAATCCCAAGAAAATGTTTGTCTGTCAGTCAAGACAAAAAAGGTCAGAGTCCGTTATGTGATTGGCTGTTGCTTTTTAGTCTGATTCAGCAAACAGCCAAAAAATAAAAGAAAAAAAATAAACAAACATTTCATAATATTGCGCTGAGTTTATAATGTTATTGGATTATTTCACTCGTGTGATTACTTGATATTTTAAATGTTTTATTTATTTAATATTGGACTCTTTGGGTCTTTGACAGACTGCAGCGGCTCCCAGCGGTCAGTCGGGGTCACTGCATGTTGGTACGAAAAAGCTCGCGGTGTTTTACACAAATTAAAAGGTATTAGCGTCACCACGCAGGTGAACTCACGCACAGGTGGCGTGAAAAACAAGAGTGGTTAATTAGCCGCAGCGGACATGTTGTTCCGGGGTCACCTGACGGATGCGGAAGAGGAGCCTCGCCTTTTATTGAGTTCGTCAAGTTCACATACGGGCCGGAACACGGGAGATTTAACCTTCAAAATAAAGCCTATTATATTTGCACATGGTAAAATTGATCGATTACGCGTTCGATTGAGATGTAAAATTGGAGACACCTAACACACTAAAGCACACATGACTTATACTTATAAAACACAAAAATCTGGAATCATTTGCTACTGAGTACGAGGTAACTTCAGGTATGTGCATGGATGGAAATGGATCAGTAACGTCGATTAAATCATTTGACATTTGTCGTTTTAGTATCACGTACGTTGATAGAGAAAGTAAGTGATGGAAAAAGTTCAAGTGGTAGGTTATTAATTCTGATTTCCACGTCGTTTTTTTAAATTTTGGTTGCGTTTCAATAAGTCGAGGCACCAAATTCGACAGTCGGGTGTTTTACTTTGAAACTCTAACCGGAAACCTCCTGTAGCCGCTAACCTGCCTAGCTTGACGTCGCGTCCACACCAGTAGCTTTGGTCGTCGCTGTTGTCGTTTTTATGACCTAAATCGGCCCGTTTCTCCGTTTTAAGTCGCCGGTGAGCGTCCTTTCGATGGGAATTACCTCCAGGATGCTTCCTACCGAGGATGCGTCCGCCAGGAAGCGCGAGATAGAGGAGAAGCTGAAGCAGGTCAGACACGGCTGGAGAGGAAGGGAGCCTTTCACCAACACGTTCCTCTAACGGGCTCGAGCCGCTGTTCGTTAGTGCTCAGTTAGTTATTATTGACGGATAATGCCGACAGCATGCGGGGCAGTGAGTCATTGCGTTTCTGTGCGCTGTTACAGGAGCAGGAGACGCTGTCCTTCATCAGAGAAAACCTGGAGAAGAGCGATCAGCTGACCAAGGGCATGGTATGATGACGACACACACACACACACACACACGTCGTACCTTTCCTCGAGAATGCAGCACCCTCATTAAGCTACAGATGAAGAACAGTGGAGTCCAGTCTTGGGGTTTTGACCCTGAGTCTCCGTGTCCATGTGGGGCCAGTCTACTAGTGTTTTTCTGTCTTTTCCCAAGCTGGACCTGGTGTGATGTGTGGTCTGGTTAGAAAAATAAGACTTGAACTCGCCCTTTGTCTTCAACAATAGGCTCCACGATATAAAGCAGGACTGGTTTTGAATAGTCTCTGGAGTCTCCATCGTAATCCCCCCCCAAGGTTGCCAAACTTCACCCCAACACGGACAGGATACTGGGAATGTTAGAGCTCCCGTTATGCAAACCTGCGTGTCATCTTCTCAATATGTGGCGACTTAACGGAGACGAGATGTTTCATTTCGTTTTATTATGCAGGAGGAAGATGAAAAGTGCGACCGCCTCAGTTACAAAACAGTTTTCCAGCAGTTTCCCGTTCTTCAGTTTAAGGACAGATGCATTTCAAAATCAAGAGCACACACAAAACCACACACTTTACAAGCCACACTTTCACACATATGTGTAGCTGTCAAAAAGAAATAGTCTTGAGGTTTTTGTGACTCAGAGTCCGCTGACCTGATGACCTGATGAGGAATATTATTCCAGACTTTAGTGTAACGATGTGAGGGAGTGTCTCCGTTCTGCTGTGGATGTCCCGCTTTGACTCTCGCCCTGCACAGGTCTCCATCCTGTCTTCGTTCGAGAGCCGCCTGATGCAGCTGGAGAACTCCATCATCCCGGTCCACAAGCAGACAGAGAACCTGCAGCGCCTGCAGGAGAACGTGGACAGGACCCTGTCCTGCATGGACCACGTCATCAGCTACTACCACGTGGCCAAGGACACGGACCGGATCATCAGAGAGGGGTGACGCTTTGTGGCCTGACGGGTGTTAATCCGACGCGGGAAACCGTTTAGACGCGTCCTGATTCTGGATCCTTCTGTTTCAGGCCGACGGGCCGACTGGACGAGTATCTTGCTTGTATCGCGAAGATCCAGAAAGCTGTGGAATACTTTCAAGATAACAACCCGGACAGCCCCGAGCTCAACACAGTGGTACGGTATTCCCCTTTTATCTTCACTCCTGTGCACTCTCTCAGAGGAACGGCGCGACATTTTGGGGTGTAAAGAATGCATATTTATATTAACACCGGCCAAATTCACGTGCAGATACGCAACGCAAACTCGATACGAGGTTGGTCGACGACAATGATGATGAGTAATATTGTTTATATTTTATGTCAAACATCTCTTGCATAAGGCCCAAAGTCAGTGGGATAGGCTCCAGTCACCTGTGACCCCTAACGGGAACAAGCGGTAGAAAATGACTGATATCTCTTGCAAGTAAAGTTCACCCCCCCCCTCCCTAGAAGATTATGTCATAGCAGTTTCCTGCGGCGTTGCTATGACGACCAGGGACTATTGTGGGCAGCTGTGGCTTGGTGGCAGAGCGGGTCATCCACCAATCGGAAGGTTGGCGGTTCGATCCCGGCTTCCCCCAGCCATGTGTCGAAGTATCCTTGGGCAAGATACTGAACCCCAAATTGCTCCTGAAGCTGCGCCTTCGGTGTGTTTGAATAATCAGTTTAATTTGTCCTGATGGGCAGTTAGCTCCTGCCATCAGTGTATGAATGTGTGTCTGGGTAAAATGTGATATGTAGTGTGAAAGTGCTTTGAGTAGTTGGGCGACTAGAAAGGTGCTATACAGGTACAGTCCATTTACATTTACTATCTGCAATGCACAACGCAGCGAAAAGCCGAGCCGAGCCGGAACTCGAAAAGCGCCATTTACACACGTCTGCGTCACTCATTCAGAGCAGGATAAAGCAGTTCAAATGTCAGTGTCAGCTTCTGGGGGTTTAAGTCTTGGCCTGTCTGTGCGGTGTCAGTGAGCCTCTGAGCATTCAACGTCAGCGTTATTCGCCCAGAGGACAGCTGCGTAACGTTAGCTCAGTGTCTCACACGCGCAAGGCTTTTGGCGTTGACAGAAATACGCATTTCACCCATCGGTGCCCGTTGGACAATTGAAGATACCAACGCACGCGCTCGCGGATGTCATTCCCCATGCCAGGGCAATAGTAACGGAGTACGATGGCGCTGTGGCCACCAGTGACAGCACTGAAACTCCGAGTTGGCCTCTCCTGCAGTGGACACGCCCGTGGCCAGGGGTGCTTCTACCTGTTGTAGTATAGGTCTCCACCTGGTGTTTGAATGTAATATTGGAGTCCACATGGCGTGCATCCTTAACGCCTTTTTATGCTGACGGTGTCAGCTCTTCTCTCCACGCCACACAT
Organism: Coreoperca whiteheadi; assembly: GCA_011952105.1. Classification (NCBI taxonomy): domain Eukaryota; kingdom Metazoa; phylum Chordata; class Actinopteri; order Centrarchiformes; family Sinipercidae; genus Coreoperca; species Coreoperca whiteheadi. The sequence continues at coordinate 22,382,682 of CM022492.1, forward strand.
GTCTCCTCGCTGGTTCACCACCTTCAGGACACCGGATGTGACGTTTCAAGTCCAGAACGACTTGCAAAGTGTTTGGTATCCATTTTTCTGCCACCTATCCGCCCCCACCCCCGCCTCTGTCCACCTACTTTACCCTCACCTCTTCACGCACAAACAAATACAACAAAATACGCAAGTAAAATGACAAAATGCACACGAACCCACACTGCCAGCGACAGACAGACACCGCGCACCTGCGATACCAGCCTCTCTCAGAAACACACCTCAGTTTCTCACCCGCTGTCACTCCAGGAGGACAACAACTGCACTATCACTCACTATGTCTCACTCTCACCCTCTCACTGTCCAGCCTACTCAAACACCCACAATGTTGTGACCTGTTAACCAAATGTAGTATTACAGTCCACCACTCCCTGCTGATTGTAGTTCCCACACCCGTGCGTCCAACTTGTGTCCCCGTTTGCAAAATGGGTTACATGCGTGTGCAATGTGGAGGGCACGTCTGTGTAGAAACCCATTGTGATGGGTGAGGTGACAGCCTCTGGACCTTTATTAACGTGGCACATGATGGATGGCAGCTAGCCTGCAGGTGTTGTCACATGTTGGTCTGAGATAAAGGAAACCCTCCCGCTCTGCTGCCCCTCCGCCTGTCCCTCATGTTGTTCCTCGGAGAAACAGCTGTTTGCAGCGTCTGTACGTGCCTTCACAATAAACTGCCTTTTAGTCGACGTTAAGCGTTGTTTTGCTGGCAGTCACCCACGCCGAATTTACCGTAAGACCCTCTTTATTTATAAAAACTATCAAATAAGCGAGGTCACTGCGTGAGTTCGATTGTACATCACCATTAAACGAAACTAGACGCTTTTTGAATGACGTTCCGTATTTAAATTTCGGGAAGTTGGCAACCCTAATAGCAGTACAAACTGTTATCAACTCAGCTTGACGTCAGATTAATAACGATATACGATAAGAGTAGGCGACACAATTTTATAAACGAGAGAGACTGGAATGAGAAACCTGATCGACGGTAACGTTATCACGGGTTAACAGCGATCGAGCTGGGCGTCAACAAAAACCTCAGCGTTTCACTTTTATAGGCTGCACGTAGGCACAAACACATTAGAAATATGCCACCGACAATAAAGGAGCACTTGGACGTTGCATTTAACAGTGTTTTGAACAGGCACAGACTGGGACACCTGCTGCGTCGTTCACTTGGAGCGATGTCGCCGTGGCAACAGCAGCCTCGGGCGGGAGAATAAGTTAACGGGGTTATTGTTCCGAATAACCCCGTTAGTGCTGCTTTACACCATAGCTGCGTGTCGCAGGCGTTAAGGACTTGATTTTGGTGAGTCTAAATGAAGCCAGCTCGAAAATTCAGCCAGTATTTCTGTTGTACACGTCCGCCTCGCGCTCGGGAATGTCACCAGTTAATTCAGGCACCAATTAAACGGGAACACCTGCCAGGAAATAGTCTGGCACAAAACCCCCCCTTTAAAACTTGTTTTCTTTACACTTTGGGTTTTGTACAGATTAAGCAAACAATATATAACGTGTAAAGTTAACTTGGTGAGCATTAGAGGTGCTGGTAAGTGGACTTTGTCACCTTTTGGACGGAGCCCGGCTAGCTCTTTCCCCAGTTTTCAGTCTTTTGAGCTAAGCTAAGCTAACTGGCTGCTGGCGCCATCTTCACATTTAAGGGGCAGTGGTTTGAAACTTCTCATCCGACTTTTGGCAAGAAAGAGAGTACGTGTTATTCTCAAAGTTACACTATTTCTTCAAGGTTTGGTACAAAATTAATACATTATTTTTAAACTGCCCTTGCATCTCTCTCACACACACACACACACATCTTTGCGGGGACCCATCATTGACATAATGCATTTCCTAGCCCCTTACCCTAAACCTAACATCAACCTAATTCTAACCCTAAAACCAAGTCTTAACCCTCAAAAAGCCCTTTAAATTTGCGGGGTCCCGCATTTTGCCTCACAAAGGAGGTCGGGCCCCACAAGTATAGTGGGCTCCTGGTTTTTTGGCCCTACGAATGTAGGAAAACAAGAGCACAAACACACACACACTTTAATCCTTGGGAACAATCCTTTTTATTACAATAGTTATTTATGGCATTTTTTTTTTTTAAAGATCATAAGGATTTCCAGAGCCACTGCAACACCACAAGTCAAGAAGGTGCTGGATGCAAAAAAATAAAAATAACGTAAATGAAAAGAGATCAAATCGTTCGCACGATTCTCAATCGAAACACCCAGTTCATTGCGTGACTGACCTCTGGGGAACAACCAGCGAGCTTTATATAGGATGTGTCGGTGTAAAAGGCTTTTATGTGAAAGAAAACACAAACTCCCAGAAAATAGACACAATGTTGGTGCTTCTCTGCAGAAAGCGCGCTTTGAGAAGGGCAAGGAGCTGCTGGAGGCGGAGTTCCGCAGCCTCCTGACCCGCTACAGTAAGCCCGTTCCCCCCATCCTCATCCTGGACGCCATCAGTGTCGACGACGAGCTGGAGGTCCAGGAGGACGTGGTGCTCGAACACCTGCCTGAAGCCGTGCTCCAGGACATCATCTGCATCGCCGGCTGGCTGGTGGAATACGGACGCAACCAGGGTACGGCTGTATTCTGTCGCGTCTTAGCGGCAGCCTGTGTGGTGCTTTTATTTCTCTACACGCTGTCCACGCTGCCGGCACTCTGTTTGTCTCTTTCCTGCTCCGCCTTTGGCTTTCCTGTAGTCCAGGTCTCGCACAGAGGCAGACTGAGATAGTTCAGGGGGTCTGTGTTTGTCAGGTTTGTGTGTCTAGGAAATAAACAGAAAATATCCTATAATTCCTCCTATAATTACAGTGTGGAGATGTGATGCGTTGTGAAAAAGTCAGTCCAGCTTGCCATTAATGTTACTATAAACCCCCCCCCCCCCAGTGCTTTCAACACAGCATCTATCTTAAAGGCTTCCTCATGCAGCTGCTGTTTTTGTAACAGGTGAATTCCTCTCTGTAGCTCTGTGGCAGATCAGGTGGTCATGCCACACATGGTGTAGTTTTACACATACGAGGAACTTCCTTTGGTGTTTTTGCTGCGAAGAAATAAACATAGCAGAAATATAAAAAAGTGTAAAGTAACCATACAGCTGCAGGTCAAGAGTCGTGACTATGGAAATAAGATATTAAACAAAGAAATACTCATAATAGAATATGTACGACATGTTATTTAAACTGCAGTATATGCAACATATTTACAACTGAATGTGCAAAACTTCCGTGTAAAAAAAGTTGGAGAGGATGTAGTCTTGCGGGTGGATTAAACGTGGAGAGACAGTTTTTATAGTTTGGGCTCTGCTCGTGGTAATGATCTAAGAACACGTCAGTTTGAGCCAGCGCTTCCTAACCTGTGGGTCGGGACTTGTCAAGGGGACGCGCGATGATTCAAAAGGTAGGACATTTTCAAAGACGCGTTGCTGCAAAACAGTTTTTATTAATCTTTTTGCTAGTTCTTCCGGCTAATCTTTGGTTTTCTCATGAAATACCAGATTGTTTTACCTCTTCTTCTTTTCCTTTCGGCTGCTCCCTTTCAGGGGTCGCCACAGCGAATCAGGCGCCTCCGTCCAACCCTGTCCTCTGCGTCCTCTTCACTCACACCAGTTAACTTCATGTCCTCTCTCACTACATCCATAAATCTCCTCTTTGGTCTTCCTCTAGACCTCCTGCCTGGCAGCTCCAACCTCAGCATCCTTCTACCAATATATTCACAGTCTCTCCTCTGAACGTGTCCAAACCACCTCAATCTGGCCTCTCTGGCTTTATCTCCGAGACATCTAACATGAGCTGTCCCTCTGATGGACTCGTTCCTGATCCTGTCCGTCCTCGTCGCTCAAAGAAAAACCTCAACATCTTAAGCTCTGCCACCTCCAGCTCTGCCTCTTGTCTTTTCTTCAGTGCCACTGTCTCTAAGCTGTACAACATCGCTGGTCTCACCACCGTCTTGAACACCTTTCTTTTCATTCTTGCTGATACTCTTTTATCACACAACACACCTGACACACCAATTAACTTCATGTCCTCTCTCACTACATCCATAAATCTCCTCTTTGGTTTTCCTCTAGACCTCCTGCCTGTCTCCCTCTTCATCCTCCTCACCACCAGAATATTTTTTTACATTAGAGTCCTGTGTTGTCTGGCTACACTCTCCCCTACCACTACTTTACAGTCACTGGTCTCTTTCAGATTACAACGTCTACACAAGATGTAGTCCACCTGAGTGCTTCTCCCTCCGCTCTTATAGGTCACCCTATGTTCCTGCCTCTTCTGGAAGAAAGTGTTCACTACAGCCATTTCCATCCTCTTTGCAAAGTCTACCACCATCTGTCCTTCTGCGTTCCTGTCCTGAAGACCAAACCTGCCCATCACATTCTCATCACCTCTGTTCCCTTCACCTACATGCCCGTTGAAATCTGCACCAATCACCACTCTCTCACCTCTGGAGATGCTCTGCATCACTTCATCTAACTCACTCCAGAATTTCTCCTTCTCTTCTAACTCACATCCTACCTGTGGGGCATAACCACTCACAACATTGAACATCACCCCTTCAATTTCCAGCTACAGGCTCATCAACCTGTCTGACACTCTTTTCACCTCAAGAACATTCCTCACAAACTCCTCTTTCAGGATAACTCCTACTCCGTTTCTCTTCCTATCCGACCCATGGTAGAACAACTTGAACCCTGCTCCTAAGCTTCTAGCCTTGCTACCTTTCCACCTGGTCTCCTGGACACACAGTATGTCCACCTTCCTTCTCTGCATCATGCCAATCAACTCTCTAGCCTTCCCTGTCATAGTCCCTACTGTCAGTCCTACATTCTTAGCTTTCCTCTTCTCTCTCTGCCTACGAGCACACCTTCCTCCTCTCCTTCTTCGTCTTCGACCAACAGTAGTCCAATTTCCACCGGTACCCTGTAGGTCAACAGCACCGGTGGCGGTCGCTGTTAACCCGGGCCCCGACCGATCCGGTATGGAAGTCATTGTCATGATTCGCATTTTTAGTTTGGCATGTGTTTTACGTCGGATGCCCTTCCTGACACAACCCTCTGCATTTATCCAGACTTGGGACTGGCACATGAAGACACTGGCTTGTGCCCCCCTGCGGTTGCATTGAATGTTAAGCATTAGATGTGACAATTAGCATGTTGAGATTGCCTCGAATACAGGAGTGTGGGTTTCCTGTCGTGGGTTAGGGAGGATGGCTGAACTCCCCAACAAGTGGATACTTCGTAGAGTAATTTCAGTTTTAGGTTTATGCAACGAGAAGAGATGCTTCGTACCAGATTTAGCTTCTAGCTACTTTTCATCCGCAGTCTCTTGGCAGGAAGAGACAAACGCTACAAAGTCATCATAAAGTACAACTGAGACTGGCGAGAGTCCAGTCCAGTTATTAGTTTTCAAGGTGCCGAGGGGAAAGTCAGGATCCTCAGAGTCGTTAGGATACATAGTATGAATATCTGCGTCTCTCATCTGACATTCTTGAGCGTGTCGTGTGTTCAAAAAGCAGAAATAACTTCTACTCATCTGTCAGTCAGACAGTAATGATCAGACTGTATTTATAAACCTTTGGCACGAAGGCAGTGTAGTGAGTTTGCGTGATTCATTACGTTATGCATCCTTGTGCAGCATGATGTGAACGAGTCTGCAAAAACATGCGCTCAGTCGGTCAGTCAAATGACATTAGAATATAAGGAAATTCACCAAACCTTCTGTTGTACAGTGTTCATTTGACCTCCTGCTTCAACTATCTATTCTGACAAATAAAATAAAAAAGATACCGTAAGAATATTACAATAGTTCCCGCCATGCTGTTGTATAAATACATCAGGCTAAATTATCAGCGATTTGGTATAAATACAAATAATATGGTTTAAATATTTTTGTCCTTTCATCAACAGTTTTGAATGAATACGCTGACACAAAGTGTTAATATTTTGTGCATTAATATTTCAGATAGTAAAAGATTTTAAAAAAAAGTTTAAAGGCCTTTAATGTTAATAACCTCAGTTAATTCCTTTTCATTTGAAAACTTTTAGCTCTTTAAACATCGTTACTGTTTTCTTTTATTGGAGCTGATGATTTCCAGCCCCAGTCAGTTGGCATTATTCTGTATTTGCATATTATCAACAAATCCCCTTAAAATACCCAAACCAACACCGAATGTATCCACCAAAAAGTACTGTGTGTACCACAGCCTGATACAGCTTCTTGCTCTGTGCCGCAGGGCTTCACTGTTATTAATATGATTTTTAAAAACACATCAGTGAGCCTCACTGTTGTTCCTTCATCACCATGAACACACACACTGTAGATTATTCTGACTCAGCCCCACACACACACCGTCCTGCTGCCCCAAACACTCACTAGAGCGCCACACGTGGATTAATCAGCCACTGAAAATAGTCTCCAACAAACGCACTATTTCCTCCTGTTTGAGCAGCTAAAAACTAAAGTGAGCAGCTGTTTATGGAAATTACTGAGCCTTTTTAAAAATGAAACCTTGTTTGTGAGCTGTCTTTGAAAGCTCTTCTGTAGAAACCAATGGGCTTTGGGCTGAAAGCCACAGACAGGGTAAAGAAGCTATACAGTATTAAGAAGGACATAGAATAACACCAGCCTTATCCTTTAACCAGGGCTGTTGTGACTCTCTCTCTCCTCTCCCCTGCAGATTTCATGAACGTCTACTTCCAGATCAGGTCCAACCAGCTGGATCGCTCCATCAAAGGCCTGAAGGACCACTTCCGCAAGAACAGCGCCTCCTCCGGGGTCCTCTACTCGCCCGCCGTCCAAACCAAACGCAAGGACACGCCCACCAAAAAGGCTCCCAAGAGACCAGGTCAGCAACGGACGCGCCTTCTCAAACAAAATCCATCATCACGCCGCTCTAGTCTGTAATCACACTCCAACACATTTAGGCCCTCTTTTGATTCGTCTAACATAGAAGCATGATTCTGCATAATTTATTGTTCAATTATAGCAGCACCTTTCAGCACACAGAGACCCACACCTTCACTACGTCGAGTCTGTTTGATTAGATTTCCACGCAGCCACATTATTCTGTTTCAAGTATCCTCCACGATCTCTCTAATTGTCCTTCTCACCGAACTGTAGAGCACTGCCCCCCCACACTGTGTTTCCCTGTGGTCTACAGTCGGCTCTTAACTAACCCGTCACCCTTTCCTCTTTTATAATCCCTGTGTTGGTGGTGACAGTCTACATCCCAGGTAAACAGAACGCTTTAGTGTGTGTGCCTCGTGCTTGCTTCTGTTCGCCGGATGCCACGTTTCCCGGGCACGTGAGCGGCAGCATGAGTTCGTTGAAGCAGTGAGCAGTGGGGCCATTAAAGTGCAGATGGCAGAAGTTTGTTTGTTCTGTGTAGTCGCTTGTTTTTTCAGCGTAGATGTCGGCCTCTACCTTCACTGCTGGAAACTGCAGCGATGGTTTGAGCAAAAGGCTGAAAGCTACCGAGCTGCTTGGGCCCTCCCTGTGCCAGCCGAATCTCAGCTTAACTCTTGAACTTTATTTTGACATCCGTAAAGTTTCAGTTCAGATCCATCAGCGTTCAGACAAACAAAGTCAGATTTACTGATCAAACGCCATCTGCTGAGGAAGCTTGTAACAGAAAGCTCCAGAACAGCTGCTAAATGGACCTTGCGCTGAGATTGTTTTGTCCACTTAGAAAACTCTTTGTAATGTGTTAATGATGACCAGACAAGTAGGATGATTCACTGTTCATTTTATTGCACTGAATAAGCTCAGAAAAGACGTTTCCCACCTGCAAGTACAACATTTATGACACTAAATCTTACATCAGTGTCATCCTGATTGATTGCCCTTTTTGGTATTAATTGTTAAAATCGTAACAAATCTTTTAAAAATAGATTGAGTGTATATTTCTGTCGTGAAAGCAGCAGGAGACGGATTATATTTTTCAGCAGGACTGCATGAAAAGTGGGATTTTACTCACCTTCAGGGACCTGTAGTCTTAAAGGGACAGTTCACCAAATCAAAAATACATATTTTCTGTAGTGCTTATTATCCATCCAAATCTAGATGGATTAACAGCACTACAGGGGAGAGGACATATATGTATTTGTGATTTTGGGGTGAACAGTCCCTTCTATTATTAGTTGACTGCAGCTGTAGTTTGGTTCTATGATCCATCCAAGATGTAAAAAAGATTCTACAAAAACACAATAGGCTACACTTTCAGAAATAAAATTGGCTTTGGTGTAGATGCAAACGTGCCGCCAGCAGTTCACCAACATGAAACTAGAGGCTGCAGATTTTTCAGTGTTTGTGTGAATTAGGTGTGTGTGTGCGCGTGTGCTATGGCAGGTGTGTAACAGAACTGCTGTGTTGATCAGAGGCACAAATCTGCTTGCACCGTTTAAATTATGAAACAGGCTTTTTAAAACATTGGATTTATTCTTTCGTTGACGGCGCTGCTTGAATTTGAAGTAACTTTATCAACGTGCACTCACAGCTTGGTCTTTTTGCTCTCGTTACTGCTTGTGCTGATGTGTCATAGCAACACCTTTGCCAGAAAAATGATGATACTGAAAGAGTATAAAATGGTGTTAGGAGACGTTTTGGGGGAGTGAGGACAGATGGGATTGCTCTAAGAGATGACCGCTTCTTCTAATCTGCCTTAAAGCTCCACTAATTGATAAATTTTTTTTGTATTAACAATGGATCATGTGACTGTGTGTAATGCAAAAGCGGTTGTTTGCGGTGATGAGCCCAAGAATTACGGCGCTTTTTAGCCTCCTTTAGCTCCTAGTTTTGGTTTTGCGGACCATGTACTGTCTGGTTCAGTCTCATCAGCGGGCAGCTGCTTTTAGCGAAAAAGCTGTGATAAAACCCGCTGAACGCTACCTCCTTGGGACCAAGCAGCACACGGACACAGTTAGAAGCTAGCAGGTGAAGAAAGTGGAGCGTTTAGCAGTTAGAGAGCCAGATGATTTCCTCAGGAGTTGGTGGAGATCCAGCCTCATTATGACCTCGGCACTTTACCTGCTACTCTGTGATTCAGTCACATCAGCAGGTTGTAGCTCCAAAAGTGTTTTTTGTTGATCTTACAGATGTCTACTGCTTGCATAGAATGATTAAATGTTATCCCGGGATTAAACCAACGTTTAAATCCAGTGTTGATACAGACTGTGCTGGCACAGCAGCATTAATGGGTCTGGTAGAGACCAAACCGGAGCTAAAATGAGGGGAAATTGGATCAGTGGTTGGACACAAAAACTCCACGTTGCTTTGTGTTTGCTGCAGCCAGGCTAGCTGTCAGTCGCGCGGAGTTCTTTCTTGCCCCCATGTGGCAAAATAATAAAAAAAAATCAATGAATGCAGCTTCAGGTGTGCTGCGTGCTTACTAACTCACTAACCAAACTAAGATACTGTGTTTTAATCCTGAGAATATGAATGTACTGTAGATTTAGCCTGTAAACCATGTAACAGAGTGTTATGGTAACATTAATGCTGCATATGACTGTATTAATTGTGATGGCTGTTTTGTGTTTACAACTGACCTAACCTGTTTATTCTGCTCTCACTTGACCCTGGGTACTGTGCGCTTCAGCACACGTGCCCTGGTGTGTTTTCACGACGTAGCTGTAGTTGCTCTGTCTCTCACCTGGTCATCCTGTTGTGTAGCCGTGGTGCCCCCACCCACCCCACCCACAGTGAAACCTCTGCTGCCTGTCCTGGTGGTGGTGTCTGTGTTTCGTCACTCATTTCCTAGCTCTCCCTTTTTTTTCTTCTTCTTCTTTCTTCTGTTTTCTTGGCTGTCTGGACCTCGCTGCCACCCCCCCTCCTCCCCTCCTCCTTCTCTGGACTCTGTCTCTGTGTTTATGGGACCAGGGACCATTCGCAAGGCTCAGAACCTTCTGAAACAGTACTCACAGCATGGGCTGGATGGGAAAAAGGGGGGCTCTAACCTCACTCCTTTGGAAGGTAACGCACCTCGGTCTTCTCTTCGGTGTCTTCTCTCTCTGCTCGCTGACAGTGTACCGGTGTTTCTGTTGTTTCTCATTCAGAGCAACAGACACATGTAAATCTCCTCACTACAGCCACAACAGCTTTAAGATAACGCAAAATTTCAATAAAGTGTAAATGATGTCTAATAAATCCTGGAATGAGGCAGCTAAAACACACTTGGATTAGTCTTATAGTCTTGCATGAGGCCAGACACATTCATGCTAAAACACTTATCACTGTTTTTAAAAAACAAAAAAGTATTCCAGCACAGTTAGGTACCTATCATTTCTGGATATACTTTGTTGTTTGGTTTTCAATTCAATTCAATTCAATTTTATTTATATAGCCCAGTATCACAAATCACATTTGCCTCAAAGGGCTTCACAATCTGTAACATACGACACCCTCTGTCCTTAGACCCTCGATTCGATTGAGGAAAAACTACCCAAAAAAACCCAAAAAACCCTTTTAACAGGGTTTTGTATTGTTTTTGTTTGCATAAGTAACCAGCCAAATGTAAAGTAGACGTCATAGCAACATATTTGCATAAGAAATACACTGAACTCCGTTGGAGAGAATGTTTCTGGGATCTTTAACGCTACGGGTGATCATCCATTTGTGGAGTTAGTTTCCCAACGATTCAACAGCCACGGCCTTTTTAAAAAAAAATTTTTTAGAGCAGGCAGGGTAAAAAAAACAAACAAAATCCATCATTTCACTTTAATTTATTGTCACACGTGCCCCACCACATTTTTGATATTTTATATTTGATTGTAATTTTTAATTTTTTAACATTATGTACTTATGATCATTTTGTATTCAAACGTACCCCCCCCACCCCCAAATTGAAGAAGTTTAGGAATGTCCTGTGGTGAAAGGCATACTGGGAAATGTAGGAAAGTCGATACTCCAAAATATAAAATTTAACAGTGTGAAAGGATGGAATTAACCTTTAAAGAGCTGCACTGAATCAAAAGCTGTTGTGTCGGCTTTTTCAAAGCGGGTTGCTCTTGTAGTTGAAACACTGACTAACTTAGATGTGAGCACAGACCATATATAAACATGGACGACGCGTCTCCACCTCCTCCCGCTGCACAAAAGTGAGGCATGTTGCAGTTTTAACCTAGGCGGTATCGAGGTCCCAGCCACACACCCGAGCCGGCCTTGGTTAAAAACACTTCAGTGCGATAAGAACTACCTGAAATGACAGAAACCATCTTTGTACTTATGGTTTTAGTTCGGCTCACCTTCCATCCGCTAACATGGGGGGGGCGGGGTTTGTGGCCTGTACTGCAGACAGCCGATCGAGATGTTTTGTCTTCTCTTTGGGGAGCTGTCATGTCGTCCATCTTTATATACGGTCCATGGATATGAGTCACACACACACAACACACCTCTCTGGGCACTTTCAGCCCCCCCCCCCCGACTTCAGTGGGTGTCCCCTGCTTCCTCTTGGTGCTTGGCGGTGGTCGGTACAGATGTTCCAGGTTCAGGTTTGCCCCCCCACCCTCTGGCCTAGTCAGGACCCCGGTGGTTTGACTAGGCCTGTATCCCTGCTGCCCCACCCCACCCACCAGGTTACGATCATGACTTGCGGGGCAAACACCTCTCTGACGCCCTGACCGAGAAGCACGGGGCCGCCACAGGTGAGTGACGGGAACACGGGGGAATGAGAAGGAACGTTGCCAACAAAACAGGCCGCTAAGAAACAAACGTCTCAGCTACTGCAGCTTCAACACGTCTCATTTGCTTTTACCAAACCAGAACAGTCACGGCCCGCAGCACAAACACCTTCATGGGAATACATACACATACTCAGTAACTGCTTTGTAGCTGCCGGCCACAGCACCAGAGCCCATGTGTTTATATGAAAATCGCTTTGGTTGCTGGCTGACTGGATCTCTCCCCGTGTACCTCTCAGGAAAGGATGACGTCCTGGACATCGAGATTGACTCCTACATCCACTGCATCAGTGCCTTCGTCAAGCTGGCGCAGAGCGAGTACGCCCTCCTGGCAGAAATCATCCCCGAGCACCACCAGAAGAAGACCTTTGACTCCCTCATTCAGGTCAGACAGAGAGATTCATTTTAATTTGAGGTGTGGGCGCAGAGCTTCCAACTGATGAACAGCCTTCCTCATCACAACACCAAAGTGTCACTTATTGCAATGAGTTGATCAGGTTTTATAAACACCCATTGATCCACTTGCAAGTATTTCACAGGATTTTCATTTAGAAATCAGCTTCAGGGGAGAAACGCATTTTTGTCCCGCTTCCATCTATGCACCTCTCCAAGTCAAATATAGTTGTAGTTCTTGTTTTCGTAAAAACCAGCGCTGTTTGAAAATATAGAAACATTTAAAGTGAATAACTGCATTCAAGATCTATGAATAATTATATAGATGTTGGGGGGGGAAAAAGAATGTGTCAAATATGATTCATACTGTTCGTTATAGATCCAATCAGTGGGATCCACGGCATCACAAACAATCAGCAGTAAAGACAACAAACCTGTACTCAAAGTAACTTTTATTCTGGTTTTACCCAAATCAAAACATTTTACTGACCGTGTGCTCAAGGGGCAACACCAAGACTGTGAATAGTTGACTAAAGCACCATAAGCTATAAATAAAACGGCAACTATTTACTGAACTCTTTACTGCCTCTTCCTGCATTAAAGAAAACGGGAAACAGCCAAACTTTGATCTGCACGTGTTGCTTGGATCGCCATAACACAAGTGTGGTAGCCCATTTTGCTTGTCAGGACCCAGCGCTCTTGATATCTTGATTGACAGCGAGGTAGACCAATCGCTTTGGGAGCTAACGTCTTTTAAACTGTGGCAAGAACCCCTTTAGTTGGGACTGATGGTGTTTGGGGTATTTACCACTTCGGCCCTGGGGCTGATTTGTTTTCTGTGTTGAGTTTGCATGTTTCCTTCCACGGGCGAAAGACACGCGGGTCAAGTTAATATGAGACTCTTAAGTTGCCCCGAGGTGTGAATGTGAGTGTGAAATGGTTGTTTTTCAAGGTTATTAAACAGAAGAAAGAGGAAGTTACCAAAACAAGTTACTTCCTATGTTGCCTCTGCACTGTTGTCTCCACATCTGTTTAATCAGCTTCCTGTTAACGTCGTGCGTCCACAGGAGGCACTGGACAACCTGATGCTGGAGGGAGACAACATCGTGTCTGCGGCCCGCCGAGCCATAATGCGCCACGACTACTCAGCCGTCCTCACCATCTTCCCCATTCTCAGACACCTGAAAATGAACAAGTCTGAGTTTGACTCGACGCTGCAGGTCTTAATCCGTTTAGTCTCGTTGTTTGCACAGCGTTACCTTCTGTAGAGCATAAAAATTATCCTTTAATTGAACTTTTGTGAGTGAAACTGATTTGTCTGCAGGGAACGGCGGCAAGCACCAAGAACAAGCTGCCCACACTCATCACCTCCATGGAAACTATAGGAGCCAAAGCTCTGGAGGAGTTTGCAGACAGCATCAAGGCAAGCTGCTCGCACTGTAATCTCTGTCCCTGATCATTAAAGCAGTAGTTGCGTGCTGAGGTCTCTCTTGTCTACCCGCAGAATGATCCTGATAAAGAGTACAACATGCCCAAGGACGGAACTGTCCACGAACTGACCAGCAACGTAAGCGGACGCTCACTTACTTCTCTGTTGTGTGTTAACAGCGCTGGATTTATTTGCTCACTCTGCACTTCAAACTCAACACCTTTCCACAAGGACTGCGCTGTTTGTCCGTCTCTGGGGATCCAGGGGGGGGTCTCCATGGGAACGGCTAACAGCGCCGAGCGGAGCGTGTCTGTTTAATGAATGAAGCTGAGGCGGCGCTTACCGTGACCTTCTCTCCCGCAGGCCATCCTGTTCCTGCAGCAGCTGCTGGACTTCCACGAGACAGCCGGAGCCATGCTGGCCTCGCAAGGTACAGCCACACCAACACGAGCGGTTAGGCGTCCTCCTGCTGCTGCTGCCCTGCTAGGCTGCCGTTTCCTTTAGTGCCAATGCCAGCAGTGGTCCTTTTGTCAGATGTGTGTGATCTAAGTTACATTAGTGTTCGGTTTTCTCCAACACATTGGGTTGGAAATGCAACCGTAGGGAGAAAGTGCTTAAAGACGGTCATCTTTAAGTTCATTGTGGGTGAACAGTGTGGGTTTAGTAACACTTTATTTCACAGGTCCCAGTTTTTCCTATAATGGAACTAAATTTATAGGAAGTGGGGCTGCAACTACTAATTATTTTCATTATCGATTAATCTGACTTTATTTTCAATTAAATCGATTCATCGTTTGGTCTCGAAAACATGGTGAAAAATACCCGTCCCAGTTTCTGAGTCCACACTACGTCTTCAGATGTCTTGTTTTGTCCAACCAACCCCCCACATATTCCCTTTTATAATAATCTAAAACGGAGAAAAGCAGGAGATCTTCATGTTTGACAGACTGAAAACAGACATTTTGTGCCTTAGTCTCAGCGCTCTGATAAAGCCGCTGTACACCAATGTGTGGGAAAAACACGGCTCCTAGTGCCCCATCAGCTTTATTGACCTGATGCAGCCCGCCCATCTTTTCACCGGTAGCACTCCGAATCCAGATACGTTATATGTTAGAAGATTGCTGATGTGTGAGGCGGACGGACGGTCTTTGAGTATAGGCAGGTGATCACATGGACCCTCGCTCACTCTGGACCTTCTTCACGTGCTGTGTTTCTCGGTAGCACCAGTCCAACACTGTCATAGGTTTCCTAGCTTCCCCCCTCACTCACTCTGTGTTCCCCCCCTCTGGCTCTCTTGCTTCTTGCCACGTGCCACCTCACATCGCTCTTCTCTTCGTTCGGAGGGAGCCTCGCTGTGACGCACTCTCTGTGTTCAGATTCAGGGGCGGTGCGTCAGTCCCAGCCATATTTTAGAAACGATTCCCTCATTTGTTACAGTGAAATTGGATTGGTTGTGAGTTTTAATGTAATCACATCTCCTCTGGGGGGTTGTAAATCAGTATTTTGAAGGTCTCTGGCTCCCTCCTGTCCCCTGTTAATTGCTGCTTTGCTTTCCCTCCTTTTCAAACACTTGCTGCCTGGCTGATGACTGTTTGCTTACTCTGCACTAACAGATCTTCTCTAACCTTTTTTTGCACTTGTGCCTCTTTCTCTCTCTCTCTTCCCTTTTGCCTTGCCTCGGCCCTTTTAGTACTGGGGGACACTTACAATATACCTTTAGACCCCCGAGGTAAGCAAAAAGCCCCTGATGAGCAGCGGTGGAAGAAGTACTCGGTTCTTTTTGCTAAAGAAAATGTAGCAATACCACAGTGTAGAAATACTCTGTTACAAGTGAAAGTCCTGCCTTCAAAATCTTAAGTAAAAATACACAAGTATTAGCAGCAAATTGTACTTAAAGATTTAAAAGTACTCATTATTTGCTATTGGAGTTTTGTCCCTGATTCGTTACTGTCTAAGCAGCATCTGAATGTTGTTTTCACAACTGTTGGGTACTTTCATCTATAACAATGTATATTTTATAATCTTATCGGTGACGTATGAAATCTCTATCTGAACAGTACTATAGTTCCCTCTGAATTGTAGTGGAGTAGAAGTGTAAAGTAGCAGAAAATACACAAGTAAGGTACCTCAAATTTGTGCTCAGGTACAGTACTCGAGTAAATGTACTTAGTTACTTTCCACCACTGCTGATGAGTTAGATTCTGGATGATTCATAATGAGGATGATGAGCTGAAGTGCAGGTTGAGAGAAAGTACTTTGAGATGCTGCCATGGGAACCCGAGTGCTTCCACTGTAATGAATTCTTATTGTCTAAAGAGAAAATGAAACAAGTGTTGGGAACCTTACTACTTAATTAAATCTTATAATTGTGGGTTATGGAGTCAAATTAAAATAGATACCGTTTCGTAACAACACCTCCTGCATTTCTCCCAGAGACGAGTTCATCGGCGAGCAGCTACACCTCCGAGTTCAACAAAAGGCTCCTCAGTACTTACATATGTAAGTGTACACGGAACCGCCACCACCTTCTTTATGGTACAAAGTCCACGGTTTGTTTTGCAAACTGACGGATGGCTTTTCCCTCTCAGGTAAGGTGTTGGGGAACCTGCAGCTGAACCTGCTCAGCAAATCCAAAGTGTACGAGGACTCAGCTCTGAGTGCCATTTTCCTGCACAACAACTACAACTACATCCTCAAGTCGCTGGAGAAGTGAGCGTCCTTTACTTCTTTTGTAGTGTAGATGATTCACTGGTTCCTTTTTTATAAAAGAAAATACAAAAAAGTAGTTTTGAATGTGCTAATTAATTTCACAGTAACTTGAATTCTTCATAGACGAAACGATTTAATGTAAAAGTTGGTTGCAGACCTACAAGCCAACACTAAACTTGCTAACTGGAATCTGAAAGATAATTAACTAATAATGAACTGTTACCATTAGTAACTGCTACTGTTATAAAGACAAATATAAGTAGCTGAAAATGTGCAATTTAAGTTCTTGAATACTTTAATTTTAGGATCCATAAGAATGTAAACATAATATTTGCATTTTACATTTATAAACCAAGATGCACAGGCTACAATTATTATAATTTTATTTATACAACCCAATATCACAAATCTCAATTTAGCCGCAAAGGGCTTCACAGGCTGTAACATACGACACCCTCTGGCTTTAGACCCTCGATTCGAATAAGGAAAAACGACCCACACAAACCCTTTTAACAGGGGGAAGAAAAGAATTATAGAAACCTTAGGAAGAGCAAAACTAATTGTGAGAGACAAAAGGATGAAGGAGTGGCAGGGTCGTTCATAATGAAATATATTATTAAAATACAGTAAGTTACAATCTTTTGAAATCCCATTAATAAAAAAATAATGAAAATCTATTAGCAGAATATTGAAACTAGCATGACGATTCTGCTCATGTGCTGACAGAAATAAATGCTTTATGTTAAATTAAACAAGCCAGTTTCAAGAGTTTCATTATTGATTTTTATACTCTAAAGAAATAAATGGAAACCAATGGCTGCATGGAATGTCGAAGAAAATACATTCAAATGTCTAAAAAGTAGCAGCGTGGTAAGTGGTGCAGTAGGTGGATGTGATATATTCTGTATGGGCTTAAACTGTACAAGGCCACTGCTATAGTCCCTAAAGTGAGTGAAGCTGTCCAGTCTGTAAATGTTTAAATGTGTTATTCAGTCTCTCCTGTGAATGCCTTCAGGTCTGAGTTGATCCAGCTGGTGACCGTGACTCAGAAGAAAGCTGAGAGTTCATACAGAGAGCTGATTGAGCAGCAGATCCAGATGTACAAGAGCAGGTAAACGTGTTGAAAATGAACTCAAAACGAAGGTCTTTCACATCGGCTCACCACTCATTATGACCTGATGTGTTGAACTCTGTCTCAGCTGGGTGAAAGTCACAGAGCACCTGACGGACAGGAACATGCCCGTCTTCCAACCCGGCACCAAGGTCAGGCTTTCGTTATCTTTCACTCTATCGCCACTCAAAAACGGAGCCCCGGAAGGATCACAGATACGAAAGAATATGTATAATGAGACCTGCTGATGCAGAAAGACAGATCTCTCTCCATGGCCTTCATGACTGGAGGGCTTAAAGTGTAAGATCTCTTCTGTCATCATCTCACTCCCCTCACTTTAAGTCCCAGTGCTGAGAAGAGACAGATGACCTCATCCTGAACATTATCACACCGCTTTCCTGTGTTAACCTCCCTCCGGCTGTAAGCCATAAACAGCTGTTTGTCCTCTAACTGCGCTCACAGCCTGCTGCAGCCAGCTTCACTGATTATAGGGGGTTCAGTACAGCAGGGTGGTTATTCTGGTGGTTCCAGAAAGCACAACACATCATGGCTGCAGCAGGCTGTGAGCGCAGTTAGAGGATAAACAGCTGTTTATGGCTTACAGCCGGAGGGAGGTTAACACAGGAAAGTGATGACGTCATTCTGAATGATAAGCGGTGCTATCAGAAGCACATGGCTACTTAATGTTCAGAGTGACGTCATCTGTCTCTTTTCAGCACTGGGGTGGACCGTTAACACAAGGTCTGTTAGATTATTTACAGTCGAAATCAGTACTTGCGTTGCTGTGGGGCTTAAAGCGAGGGGAGTAAGATGATGACAGAAGAGGTGAGGCTAAATATTATACTTTAAGCCCTCCAGTCATGAAGGCCATGGAGAGAGATCTTTCTTGGCCCATGGGCAGGTTCACTCTGTATACACAAATGATCTCCTGGCAATAGTGGCCTCAATATGAATATTTGTTCTCTCTGTGATCCTTCCGGGGCTCCGTACTGCCCGGCCTGTATGAGTTTTGGCACTGAAGTGTGCGTCTCCTACAGGTCAAGGCTGAAACAGCACTCGGCTCCACATGTCGCCTATACACCAATTATAGCTTCAAATGTTCACACTGGTCGATTTATGCTAAATTGAGAAGATAAAATTGGATGAAGAATCTGAATTTTGACACGTTCTTTCACCTTTGGCAAACTGAAAACAGGGACCTGACCATTTCAAAACTTATGTTAAAAATATACACACTATAAAATCCATAGAAAGTCTTTGTTTCATACTGAGGCCTGGATAGTTCATGTCATGTGATATAAATCATTTCGCCTTTTGTCATTAAGTGTCTGTGCTTCGCATAGGTTTTGTAACTCAAGTCTTGCCTTCCTCCAGCTGAAAGATAAAGAGCGACAAGTGATTAAAGACAAATTCAAGGTGAGGTCAGACTCACTTTGGCGCCGCGTGATCAAATATCCTTCAACATACCAAATCCTATATTAAAAAAACATTTTTTTTAAATAAATCCACCCTGAAATGAAAGAACAAACTGTCAGATCTGACCTCTTTTCCTCTCAGGGTTTCAATGACGGGTTGGAGGAGTTGTGTAAGATCCAGAAGGGTTGGGCCATCCCAGACAAAGAGCAGCGAGACTTCATCCGCCGCTCCCAGAAGAAGGTGGTGTCTGATGCTTACAGGGCCTTCCTGCAGAGGTGAGAGTGCCGCTGATGGAAACAGAGGGTTTTATTTATGGCAGGAGAGAAGTTACAACTAATTCAACTGTCAATAATATCCCTGGTGGATGTAATTACCGTTTGTTTGGAATAACAATGCGTCTAGGAGGTTCAGGGTGAAGGCGTGTTGACACAGGCTGAAGCTGCTGCTTTCCCCACGCAGCCTATTGTGCGAGTGTTGACAAGTGATACCAGATAAACATAATATAGCTGCTTAGTTGAAACAATAGTGTTCAGGTGATGCTACTTTCATTCCTTGATCAGTCAAAATGAGTTTAAATAGGGGAGTGTTGTGTTTGCATCCTACTCTGTGTACTTTGGCAGTTCATCAAAGGGATAGCATGAGCTACTTATCAATATTCAGTGTATTACCTACAGTTGAATGGGGTCGGCACGCACACAGCTGCTCTGTATTGTTGTGATCGGGGATCAACAGTAACACGTATTTTAACTGCAAAATAATCAGTCTTAAGTGCACGCTATAAGAGTAAAGTTCTCAGCCCTTTACTTTGGTACTAGACTCCCATATTCCCTCCGCTGAACAGAATCCTCCTCAGGAAAATGCAAAGTGTTGGTGTCTATTTTCAGTACAACACAGTGAAATACATAAATACACATATATACACAGTGACCTGGACACTTTTTTTTTTTTAGAACAGCCCAGAAACACACAAGCACACGCCATCTTTGAAATATTTAGAAGTTTGACTGCAGTCCCGTCCAGCAACAGCATTTTCTTACCGGCAGCACTGCTGATTTGCCTGCGGTTGGGAAAATGTAGTGCCAAAGTAAAGCGCTGTCTGACAGCACCGTAAAGCGGAGGGAATTTTACATACATTTCTTAGGTCACGCTGATTTGGCAGTTAAAATGTGTTACTGTTGATCCCCGTTTACAACAACACAGAGCAGCTGTCTGCGCACCGACCCCCAATACACCCTGAACTATCCATCCAAGTCCGGTGTGTCACTTAGTGATCCAACAGTAATATTTCTGTATAAGACGCCTCATTACAAGCATTAGCGTTTGGTCCAAATGAACCAAACACTCTGTTTGCAGACGCTTCACTACGTAGAAAAAGTCACAAACTCCCAATAAGTCCGACCCAGAATTACGATGACGCGAGTGTTGACCACAACTATGGCTCTGTGTTTTTGCTTCCTAATGCAATGTACTTCATTTTTTCAGATGTGCCAACATCTCTTTCACCAAGAACCCTGAGAAGTACCACAAGTACCGACCGGAGGAAGTGGAGGAGATGATCGAGAAGCTGTTCGACACGTCCGCCTGAGCCGCACTCTGATCAACCTCAACTCGTGTTCCTCCGTCACCCTCCCCGTGTCTGAAGAACGTTTTGTACAAAGATATGAACACGACGTATTTATGCAATGTAGCCGTTCTAGCTTAGCATTTTCAAACAAATAAAGGGAACTCTGAATTAGTCAGAGTTGTCGTTTTGTAGATGGCACAGCGCAGATAATTAGACTGGTTTACTGACAGACACAATGTCTTCTGGGTCTCTGCAGATTTTCTTTCAGTTTGGATACATACTGTAGTTAAATAAGCTGCAGGAAACACGTCACTACAGCTGCTGTAATCAGTATATTTATATTTACAATGATCACATGACTACTGTTGGAATATAAATAAGTACATTTACTTGTTTGGTTCTCAACGTCACGCTGTGAGGTGAATCGTAGCACGACAGTTCTAAATTAGCTGTCTCAAGATGAGATCCAGCACCAGCGTTTTGGACTGATAATCAAAGATTTGACCACGTTTCTTGCTGGATCGTACACACCCAACCAGAAATAAAAGAGTAAATATTGGACTCAAATTCATCAGGTGGCCGGAAACACGACTCGAAATGATCACGTCGCTCTGTGTCTGGTGGCCGTGTTATAAGCAACAGTCTATTCACACATTCGCCATAGCAACATAAATGATAATATGTCAGTGTTGAGCTTAGTTTGTTTCTGCTGCCCCCAAGTGGCCAAAAAATAGCTGACACGTGCACAGTTTGGATAAATCCGAGTCAATTAAAAGATTCTGAACATTAATATGTAACGATATAGTGGAGCACTGAGCAGAGAATGATTCCACACTCCATACACTTCTCTATTCTTTGCTTTGGTAGCCAGTTTGTTCGCGTCTAACGCGCTGATTTAAGGATTTATTTCGACCAAACCAGAGTTTGAGATTGTTGGAACAGCGGAAAGACTTAACAAAGGACGTTTTTGGCGAGTTATATTTTGGTCCCGTCCAGTTTGAATGAAGTGGGTTTTACGATGATCTGCGAGGTAAAATGACTGTTTTTCTCAATGGAGTCCGGTGCGCCCCGTAGCGCCCATTTGTTCTGGTCTGAGATGCTGCTGGTGCGACATTTAGTGGCAGTGAATGTCACTTACAGCTCCTTTTAAGATGTGATTCTTTGACATTGAACTGAATTAAATGGCACTTTGTATTGAAGGAGAATTTGAGTGCTGAGAACCTTTAAACTAGAATAGCCACCATTCAAATAATAGCTAATGAAGGCCAGTAGAAAACATTACTTGTATTCCAATATTTAACAGGATGAATTCAGCATAATGTAAATTTACACATCAGTACAACAACAGAAGTGATTTGATATTCTTTAAAATGAAGCACTTGTGTTCAATTTTAAATACACGTCATCAAATCCTGCTTTAACTGACATAAATTATGTTAATTAGTGATGATTAGAATTTTCTCACATTATTTTTGAGGAAATCGGTCACGAATTAAACCGCCAACCCTCAGCAGCAGGGTTATCAGAGTTAACAGTAATTCAATCACTTACAACAATAACAACAAGGCTGGGTTTGTAAAATGTTGTGTAATAGAAACACAAGTTACAAGAAACACACATAGTAGTGGCAGTTTAAAGCTATTGATATTCAGCGAGGTATTACTTTTGAAATTAAGTCATTAATCAGCGATTATTCCAAGTCTGGGGGGTAAGTAGTTCCAATAAAAGAGAAAAAATAAGACAATGCTTTTGTCTCATTTTTGGATTGTAGGTCGAAGAAACAAAACCCTGACGATCTAAATATATTATCTACACTTAAAAAGGATAAGAACACCATTATTTTATGGTGAGACGTAAATTAAGTTCCTGGCTGTTATTAGAAACCTCTTAAAGTGTTCTAGTGTAAAAAGGTTCTCAGCACTCAAACTCTTCTTCGATCAATAGTGCCATTTAATTCAGTTCAATGTCAAAGAATCGCATCTGAAAAGGAGATGGCGCAGAGATCCTGCCATCAGCAAACACCTCCGACCAAAACATCCCCAAAACTCCAGATCGCTCTCCAGCTCCAGGCGACTGAGCCGACCTCTGCCTTTATCGTTCTTATAAGTGAAGTGTGGGTTGCCATCCTGTTCCTCCTCTTGGGGGAGGGGAAGATGACAGTTTTTATTACCAAGGCAACCAGACCTTCTCGGCATCTTCAGGTCGGGTTTCCTTGGTGACAAAAGCTGTCGGCCTTTGACGTCACGCCACTCGTCCCAAGGTTGTATGCAGCGCTTCAAAAATGGGAACAAAGTGACAAATAAAAGTTTCATTTGATTTGAGCTTAAATGTTCAGTCGTGGTCTGGGAAGCAGCGGTCTGACTAAATAAAGGAACCGTTTCTCATGCCCGATGGGACGACAGGTAGGTCATGTTGTTAGGTCTTTTTCTGTCAGATTTGTGCTTGATGCCTTGAGGTATTATAAGGACTCCTACTGGTGAAACTTTGTTAATGTGCTCATAGGTTTCGCTGAAAATAAGGATGACGACGCCTCAAGATCAACTGTAAAATAAATTAAAGACTGTTACTGAAAGCGATGACTGTGTAGCACATTCGTTGGACTTACTTTGTTACTTGCTGATAATCTAAATGTGTGCAATACCTAAAGCTGCTACTGAAGAAGAGGGAAAAAAGCTTTGCACCGCAGCGCAGGAGTTGGCGGCAACTGCGACATCAACGTGCGACCGCAGACTCGGCCCATTAAAAACATAATAATCAAGGATCTTTCATGAGCACTGAGGAGCTCATCAGGTTCATTAAAAGGTAATAATAAACGGTCACTACCACAAACACTTAATGTTATTCGGATTTATATTTGACGTCCGTATTAAGGTCACACAGGTCGGTCTTCCTTTGAATCGACACTCATTGATGTCTTCAGGCCACTTGGGAGGAAGTAGCAGGAAGTAAAACACAACAGCGACACACCTGATAGAGCTTTTATGGCTAACGTGTTGGCAAACCGTTGCCCTTTTACACGTCCAGCAGACACGGAGCAACGCGAGTCCAACATTCATCCCTTTTTCGGCCACCGACTCCTGAGGGGAAATATCCGGCTCTTCAGCTGCCAAACGCGCCGCCATGTTGACCAGCTGGTCTCTAACTGTGACCTGCCTGCTGTTTGCTGCTGAGCAGCAGGTGGACATTCGCTTTATCAGCGTCCTTTTCGCTAAAAAACAGCAGCAGCTTGATGAGAGCGCTGACACTGAGCTAAAACAGTGAAGGTGTGTGTGGGGGACTGCAAAACCAAAACAAAGACCTGAAAGATGTTAAAACGCTCCTGCGGAGCCGAGGGGAACTGCAGAGCGCAGGTGGTAACTCTCTGCGGGTTCGTCCCTACAAGCAACTCCTTTTACGTTACACACGGACGCTCGATGCGTCGTTTATATGACTGCATGGATTAGTGCGGCTCTGAAGACGGTAATGTATCTCAGAGTCTCTCCACCGTTTAACAGCTGCTGGGAGACTTACCATGCGTGGTAAATTAAAGGATGTGGGCGTCATGGGCTCGCCTGCTAACTTCAGCGTCCACGTCGGTCAAACCCCAATCTGCACAGATGGAAAGAAACACGTGCCGTAAACACACTGATTTATGGACACATCGGGTGCTTTTTTCTCACGCTATACTCAGAGTTACAAAGAGTTCGTGCAGATTGTTCCTACTAATTTAGCTCATTAGACCGAACTGAACCGCAGAGGTGTCCACTAAACCCCCGACACTTGTCACTTTTCCGGGTTTGCGCTCGGGGTTAATTCGGATTTTAGGACGACGCTTTAACCAAGAAACGACATTTACGGACATCTAACAACAGAGAATGAAGTGCAACGCGCCTGCTGCGCCCGAAGTCAACGGCTCGGGGCGCTCACGCGTCGCCAAGCAAGACAGAGAGACGAGTTGTGTCGCAACTTGATGGATTTATTACTTTTAAACAAGTGCGTCCTGTACAGCACAGTAAGACCGCCGGCATGCATCATGAAAAACACAAAAGGAACGTTTTGTCACGTCACGGCGGCAGGTCGGTTTTCCTGTTCCGCACAGCCGGTGTCATTTCATCGCCATACAACGCTGCGGTTTCCGACGACAATTAATTATCATGCAGCACATTTTCAAAAGTCACAAGTACTAAAAGGCGACGCTGAGGCTTGTTGAGGTATCTGTACAACATGCTGAAGCAGGGACACGACAGACAAATATTCAAACACGCAGAAGTTACTGAAAATCTGTCTGGCAACTGCTGGTTGCATAACATTCTGACTAATGGGGTTTTTTTTTTTCTTCCCCCCCCCTTCAGTTCAAACACCACCCACAGAGCTCCTCCTCCGGCAGCTTCCAGCCAAATTCTCTGCCACCGACCCTCTTGCTGTAAGACTCATCTGAGCTTTTTGCTCCTAACCTGCAGTGAGTCATTCCTTCTACAGACTCTCCCATTCCGTCAAGCACGACGACCCTACGTCGGGCACCGTAGCGCTCGATCCTCATTTAAATCCCTTTAAAAAAAAAAAACCAAACATTATTTTTTTAGATCCATACATTTCTTCTGGCTTTATGTCTTTGAATAAAGCACTTTGCAACTTGTTTTTTTTTTTTTTTTTTTAAAGTGCTATATAAATGAAGTTGTTAGTAACATTGAACGGTAATCGCACAAGTCACCGAATACAATAGTGGTAATATCCCTTTATTTAGTATCTAAAAAGGACATTGACTAAGCTTAAATGACTGTTTCATCAGATTCTTTGAAATGATGGCGATACACACGTTCAGTCAGCAGGGCTCGGTCTGCCCACGTCTCGCTCATTTCAAGGCAGTGATTGTGTTCCAGGAGCTTCAGAATCTGGCCAACCTTAAGTCATGGCTCAAAGTGCTGGTTTTAGTTGAACGGTGCACACACCTTGCTATGTTGAGGACTTTAGAGCAGCGTCCACGTGCTGACCACATGTGCGTTTGGTGCAGGTGTTTTTGCTTATTGTCCCATCAAAATATGAATCTAAAACGGACCCCAATAAGCAGCCATGCTAGCAGCTCTGTGAGCCGATGCTTTGAGCTAAATGCTAACATGCTGATGTTTAGCAGGCATGTTAACTGTGTTCACCATATTAGTTTGGTGCGAATTGGAAAATGTTGCTAACACACTGAACACAAAGTACAGCGGAGGCCGACGGGAATTTATTTGTTTGGCAGCTTTTTGGTCATAAAGTTGACCTGACGATGGCGCTGGAGGCAAAGTCAGATGATCACCGAAGGTATTCCAATGTATCCTGAGGGGAACACGAATGTCCGAGCCTAAATTCGTGACAATCCAGCCAATAGTTGCGGAGACATTTTAGTCTAAACCCAAAACGTCAACCTCACGGTGGCACCGGAGGAAATGACAGTTGATCACTGAAGTCGGTTGGATGTATCATCTGGGGATCAAGAATGGCCACACCGAATTTCATGGCTAAACGTCACTAGGTCAGGTGGAAACAGTGAAGGGGTTGCATTTCCTTCAGATCAGTAAGTCACCAGAACATAAGCCTCACGTGGCTTTCACTGTGGTAATCAATTCGTTTTGTAATTGGTGGTTAATGATTCAGCGGAGACAGTCTCGGCCCCGCAGCCTCGCCGCTGTCCTGAAGTATTCCTCATTGGCCGCCGTCGTCTCATTGTGGTCTTCTTTACGGACAGGCGTACAAGATGTTTTTTAGTCTGGTCATCTAAAAGACAGCTTCTGGGTATGTCCAAAGTTCATAGTGTTCAGTCGGCTCTTCCTCTCCTTCATCTGGTCCGGTGCGATTGCCGTTTGACTTCAGTTGGACATCTCCAGGCGGCTGACCGTGTTCACCGCCGGCACGACGTGCACCTTGTTGACCTCCCTCGCCCTCAGCGAGCAGCTAAACACCTTCCTGAAGCCTTTGCGGAAGTGCTTGGAGACGAGCGCGTAGACGATGGGGTTGAGGCAGGAGTTGGCGTACGCCACCAGGTGGGAGAGGATACGGAGGACGTAGGTGGTGTGGTTGAGGGGGAAGCGTCCGAACCACATGCAGAGGATGACCAGGTGATGGGGAAGCCAGCAGAGGCAGAAGAGAGCAGCGACAATGACGATCATCTTGGTGACTTTCCGCTTGGCCCGCCTGGACTCGGACACGTCCTTTACGGGATCCACGCTGGTCCACAGGTATCGGATGGTGCGACCGTAGGTGAGGCCGAGCACCAGCACGGGGACGAGGTAGCCAAAGATGAAGGTGCACACGTCCATTATGATGCGTGGTTTGGCCTCCCAGGCAGGAATACACACCACAGTGCCGGCCAGGTCCATCTCTGCGTAGTAGCTGAGGTACGGGCCGGAGAAAACCAAGGCCAAGGCCCAAACCAGGCAGACAGAGGTGAGGGCATTCTTTGGTGTTCTCATTTTCCGGGAGCGGAGTGGGTAGCAAATGGCTAAATACCTGTAAGAGCAGAGGGAAGACATGTGATCCAGACGTCCATTACTAAAA
Source organism: Coreoperca whiteheadi (assembly GCA_011952105.1). Lineage (NCBI taxonomy): Eukaryota > Metazoa > Chordata > Actinopteri > Centrarchiformes > Sinipercidae > Coreoperca > Coreoperca whiteheadi. The sequence goes on from CM022492.1 coordinate 22,409,532, forward strand.
GGTATGAATCATTACAGGTGTTGCTTAGGTGGCCAGACATTAGATTGCTGTAGTTTGTGGTGGCGACTGAGGCTTAAATTTGGTTTCTGCGTATTAATGTGTGAATAAACAAACCAAACATCTCAATGTAAACCGCGGTGACATCTGGACCCGTTTCTCTAAGGGAGTTTTCATATCCACCTCAAAGGGGAGAAGGTTAACATTCTCTCCTTTGCCCGGAGCGACGTTATAACCGGAAAGCAGTCATGTAAATCATGAGGACGGAAACGAACGACTCCAAATCGCGCCGATCTGTCCATGAAATCCTGCTTTGGGTGTGTTGCCGTGCATACCGGGACACAAATTGAGCTTGGCTTCTAAATGGCGGGTGTTTGAGTGCGTACGGGTTTGTCAGTCGCTGCCGATTAGAGAGGAGCCGAAGGAGTGCGCTTGTACGTCACAGCAGAGACTTGAAGTGATGAGCACAAACTGCCTTTTCACAGTAAAGCCTTTAACGTGGAGACACTTTTCATTTTCAGTTGTTTCCTTTTTTAATTCTATTGGAATCCATTTATTGTATAGTACTTTTTTAATTAGGTTTTGGATTTGTGAACACATAATCCTCTGTCTGTCTGTGCTTATGCCAAGAAGCCCCTGTTGGTGTCAATTTACTGTCAATTCAATACTCAACATTTAAAGCACTTCCCATCCAGCTCACAGTATAATAATATGCGTTTTGCTCTCTTGATTGTGCAGCCTGCAGGTTCATTTTTGAACTTTCCTTTCTGGGAATACTTATAAAAAGCGGGGGACGCACCTGTCCAGGGAAACCGCCGTCAGGGTGAAGATGCTCGCGTACATGGTGAGAAAGATTATGAAGTGCGCGACTTTACACACCACGGGGCCGAACACCCATTCATCCAGAGTGTAGACGGTGGCCTGAAAGGGCACGCAGAAAACAATGAAGCTCAGGTCTGCTATCCCGAGGCTGAGGATGAACGAGTTGGTGGTTTTGGTGTTCATCTGCCCGTTGCGGAACAGCACCGCGAGGACCAGAGAGTTTCCCACGGCGCCCACGAGGAAGATGACCGAGAAGCCCAGAGAGAGGAGCACCGACTCCGCTTTCCAAGAGGAGCAGTTCGCCGAGGAGAGATTCATCCTCACGTTGCATCCGTTCGCGGTTCACACGCTTTCCGACACCTGTCCGGCAGCGTTAACGCGCGCCGCGCACTTTGCGCGCCACATGTCCACATCCAGACGCGGCGCAACATGCCCGGATTATCCGCGTCATCTCACTGGGATGCATCCGCAGCAGTGGAAGAAGACCAAGCGGCATCCTCACCCTCCCGTTTACAAACATTAAACATTACTATTCTGCTATGGCAGGCAGACCAACAGACTGCAAACATAATATGAACAACAACAAAGGCACCATTAACTTCGATAAAACACATTCTGATACCTTTATGGGAATATATTAGGCTATAATCTAACGCTTAATACAGTGTTGTTTGTAGGGTTGCATTGCGCTGTGGACTGTGGCAGAAAGTTGCCCAAATGACCCAGCTGGTTATTTTCAGTCACCTGTTTGACTCCTTGTTTCACTTCAGTTCGGTGCCAGTGAGAGCAGCCTGCCCCCCTGTGGTCAGACCGAACCACTGCACTGTTGGTATAAATAGAAAACACAGGAAACAGGTTCTCATAAATCCTGTTCAATAATCCAATAATTATTATTAGTACTTTTACTGCTTAAGGTAGTCATTTTTAGCTGGATTGTATTGCAGTATGTTTACACTATGGGCTGAAAAAAATAAATCATATTGCGATTGTTTGACGGACATTACGATATGATTCACGATTATAGGGAATCATCCTTTTAACGAACACGTTTTCTTTCATCCGGAGAACATGTATAGGCCGGGGCGTCTCTGCAGAACCACCATACTTCATTATAAAGCTGTTCCGTCGCACATTCAAACTAATTGCAGCTTCTGCCATTTGGACATTGTATTCGGCCGTATCGCGATTCCGATAATATTTCGATTAATTGTGCAGCCCTAGTTTACACTGTGCTGACCGCATTTACATGCGCAGTCTAGCTATGTTAAGTTTTCTTTTTTATTTTGCCTATTCTTTTAATCTATTTTATTCCCAATATTGTGATTAGAGCTGCAACTAACAATTATTCCCGCTATTGATTAATCTGCGGATCATTTTCTGGATTCATCTTTTGTTATAAAATAGTGGGAAAGCTTCCCAGAGCTCTAAGGTGACGTCCTCGAATTCCTTGTTTTGTCCGACCAACAGTCAAAACCTCAAAAACATTCAGTTTACAATAGTCAAAAAAATGCAACTCCTCAGCTGGAAGCAGAGGGCGTTTGGCATTCATGCACATATAATTAATCGATTTTCAGAATAGTTCCCAGTGTCGATCATCGATCGATCGAATAATCGCTTCAGCCATTCATTTTGTAGATCTTTGGTCACGCGCGCTCGTGTTGAACAAATTAGACGTTTTGAGCTGATGATGGCGCTAGTTGAAAAGTCAGGGGATCCCTAAAGTCCCTACAAACGCCAAAACGTCGTGGCCGTCCATCTGACCGCTGCGGGGATGTTTAGATAAACCACAAAAAGGTGAACCTCGTGACGTCCTCGGCGGACGAAAAGTCAGGGGATCCCCGCGGTCATTAGGATTCAACCCCCCCGGGGACCGTGAACGTCTGGTCCGGGTTGAGGCTTCCCGACAACTGTTGGACGGATTTCCATGAAAAGTTTGCACAAAGTGTTGCAGGCAGAGCTGTGGCTGTACGGTAACACCGTGAGCCACAGCGTCCGGTGTTACAAACACAGGTGGAATGAGAGCAAGGCCTTCATGTAAAAGTGAGTTTTAAGAACCGTTTAACTTTCAGTGTTTGAGCCCCACGGAGCAGGATCTCAGTGGGGTTGATTGAACGGGTCGACAGGAACCTGTAATTAGTCCCCGTCACCTCCTGCAGCAGCTGTACAAATGCAAACACCCTCACTGCACTAAATTTAACAGGTTGCTTCTTTTTCTTTTTTTTTTTTTTTTTTTTGAACCGGGGAGGAAGTGGCTGCTTCGGCCCTTCTGTTTCCTCCTCTGGGAGTCTGAATTACTCCACAACCAAACATCCTGGAAGTCCGAGGAGGTTAAACAAGCCCTGTGAGAGCACACGATCCAACTATTATACACGTTGGTAAAATCAAACTCGTCCTCATGACGCACCAAAGTCCCACATCACCACGTTGTCCTTTAATGGGAATTTGTCCCTCTATATCAACACGGGTTCCTTTTTCACTGAATCTTTGCTTGTTTGACAGTTTGATATTCTTTCAGCCCGATATTAAACTACATATGAGCTGAAAGAACAATGCCAACGCTTAGCACAAACCACGTGGACTTTCCTCTGGAGCTAACCGTTCTGCAAGCCATCCTGCAGAAATCTGAATGCATGTTTTTTTGTCCCCCCCCCCCCCGCCATTCCAGACACCCCGCGGGCCTCCAAATCATTTTCCTAAAATAAGAAAATTCATTTTCAGACACAGTGACTCTTCAAAATCAGTTGAAAACCTTCACTGTAAATACCACGCAGTGATAATGCAGTTAGATTGTGATGCAGCGCGGAGCTTAGTGGGAAACGTTGGATGCCTCGCACAAATGGTCAGAAAAGATGTCCAAGATTTGTAGTTGAGGTGCTAAAACTTGCACACACACAGAGAACTGATTCCACTGTTTTTGGATTTGTCTTCATTAGTCTTCACTTAAGAAACATTAGCCTGATATATAGCTAAACACTGGGCTTTCTACTCCATATTTCCTTAACAATTAAAGTGTCTTATATTTGTCTTCATTAATAGATTTTGAAATATTGACCTCTCTGCATGACTTATTTTTCTTTAAGATGTAAACTATGAAACGTATCGACTGGATATATATTCGGGGCAGACCGTTCTTCGATCTCCTAATGTCCCGTATCCTTGGCTCCCCTGAAATCTGCTGCTTGCGTTGCTCGTCTCTCCTTTCACGCTCGTGTTTTATTACCACACAGTGTTACAGGCAGACGTGGAGGATCAAAATGTGCAGAGTGTCCTGCCCACCGTTTCTGCCCTCAAGAGCTTTTAGCAGGTCAAATTCAAATGAATTTCCAATGTGTATTCATGGCCACAGATATTTCTCATGTCAATCTCTGTATCCACCCAACATTGTATATTGTATCTTTAAAAAAAGATGATGGTAACGTTTTATTTTCACTACTGATTCATCTGCGGCTCATTTTAATAAAACAGTGAGTAGTAAATAGTAAGTTTTTTAAAAAACAACAAAAAAACATGATGGTAATGTTGTGTTGTTTTTCTCTATGGTGACCTAATGAGTCACATGACTGATTGGTGGACTGTATATAAGGCCACGGGAAACGGCGAGATTGCCAAAAACTATGGAAGAGTTTTAATTTAGATGGTAAGTCTGAATGAGGACACACTTCTCACGCTCGCCAGCAGATGGCAGCAGAAGCACAATGAATGCCCGTCTCCGCTGGCCCGGGTTCCTGCCGTGGCCCCATCACACACAGAGAATCCATCAGTGGATGTTGCCTCGCTGCAGACGGTGGTTCGTGTTCACCCCCCGTCTCAGCGTCCACCAATCACGTACGCGGAAAGCAGGGCCCGTTCAGCTTCTGTCATGTATCCAGTCATTGGGTTTTCCATGTGTCGGCCCCGCCGGGGGGGCGAGATAGAAGTTACAACTGACCACCCAAGGGTGCCGCTTTGTGTTTAAAAGTGGTGGGGACGCAAAAGTCTTCACTTTTAGGCAGTGTAATGGGCTCGATCGGTTTGAGGTCGGAGTAATTAGGGTTACTGGGGGGAAAGAAATTGACCAAGTAGGATAAGTGAGGATTTTCTTGATATTCTCTGCTCTCAGATCAGTGTGGCAGGTAAATAAAATGTGTGTTGGGCTCATCTATTATAGGAACCGTCCCGGCACAGAAGTGTAGCAGGTCAGTATAAAGGAATTTGTTTCATGTCCTAATACATCACGTCTTATTCTGGGGGGGGGGGCAAATAAATGGATGAATGAAATTAGTTTTTGTGTTGTAATCAGGACCCCATCAATTGAAATGTAAACTGAATTTTCTGAGCTTTAAGGCTTAATATCTATAAAGGTGAAGACACTTTAAAGAACAGACGGTGCTTCAGCAACATTTCACGTTTCACAGAGTTTTATTAGCTTCCCATAAAGGGCAGCAGTAGAAATGCCAGGTTAAGTCTTTTTTCAAATCGTTTTAGATCTTGCGGAGCTTGTTTATTTTTCTTGTTAGCTACTCCGCGAGCTTCCTGATGTTAGTCTGGCAGCTGATGCTGACGTTACGAGGCGAGCACTGAAGGACGGGTTCACTTAGCTTCTGTTACTTTTTGCCGACGATGCACATGTGTTTCTTTGCATTGGATGTTTTTTTTTTTTTAACCGTGCAAATAAACCCTTCTCCACGCGTTCCCATTTGCTAGTTGACATTTCTTGATGCAAGCGACATTTTGTAAACAAATTATGCTTTTTCAGAAGGGGACACGCCGCCATGCGACAACCTCATATTTGCACGGCGTTTGTTTAAAGCCGATGAGGCGCAGGAGGTTAACGCTCCGAGGTATCAGATCTAGACTGACCTTGACTCATGTTTGAGATACCGTCTGCTGTTAAGCACGCGGGCAGGAGCCCCTGGAGCAGGAAATGACATCATGGGTGTGTGTGTGTTCATTGGCCGGGCAGCGCAGGAATGTTGAAAGGAGCCTGCTGGGCGAGAGGGGTAACCTGACGCCACACGCTGGCGGTGACCACGCGTGGGAATATCTGAACTTTAATCAGAAGAACTCATTAGAGTCTGCGTGGACCGGGCAGGTGGAGGCAATGGGCTCCGACCAGGAATGAACAACATGGACGGACTGAATGCACCCTCACCTGAAAGAGGACTTCTTTTAATTACAGAAGCTCCTTCTGAGTGCCTTCAAATATCTCAAGGAAGCGGAAATGTCACCATAACGCACAAACCCCAGGAAAAGAGGTCGGGTTGATTAGACGACGGGAACCGTAGGGGGCTGTTAGAGCTAATCATCGGTGCCTGAGGATGTGACCGGCCACGGCGCTTGTTCTGGGTTTCCTGCGGGCCCCCCCCCCCCGATTCCCTCATTAAGTACGACTCCAACCCACAAGTGTCAGCGCTTGCAGGGAGGCGGATCGAGAAGCGGTGACCTCAAAACATCTGCTCTGTACAACAACACAGCGCGCCGCTCATCCGCTCACATGGCCAAAACCCCTCATGACCAAAAGCGAGGCAGATGAACCTCCGGGGTAATGGTCATCTTGCAGCACTCTCACTCTCTCTCTCTCACACACAGAGCCTTCCACATCCTCTCAACTCCCCGCTGCCTCGCCGATAGACCCACACTTTATAAATAGCGTGCGCTTTTAATATGCGCGTGTGTCCAGCGGATAACGTCAGCGCTTTGGGAGAAAGGCTCAAGGAGTGTTTCATTATAAACCTGTACCATTAAAACTTGCTGGCTGGGTCTGGACTTTGGCTCTCACGTCCCCCCTCTCAAACTTTTACGAGGCCAGTTAAGATCCTAAATCGATGCAGGAAACTGAGACGGAGGAGTTGGGTAAGGTAAGCAGTGCCGTGACCTCACGAATAAAACGCTGGTGCGGGTGATTGTGTGGCTCTTTGCACCATCGCGTATCGCATCATCACAACGTTAAGGGTTGACACGGCACATTGGATGGAGGAAGTATGCAGACCCTTCCCTCCAGGAAAAGCAGCAACATGACACATACAGATTCTCCATTACGAGTCAGTTGTCCTGCATGGAAAATGGTACTTTAGTAAAAGTACAAAAGCAAAACGCAATTAAAGTATCCAAAGTAAATGTTCCTTATTCAGAGAGACAAATGGCCTCTGCGAGTTTTATGATATTATTACATCATTAGATTATGGGAGGTGGAAAAAATATTATTTACATATGCATCATGTATGTAAAATCTTATCAGCCTTCAAATCACACGAACAGCGTAGCCCTTTTCATACCGGAGACGTCCCACAGACACGTCGTCATGTCAAATAGTTTCCGGTGCTAGGAGGTAGCTTGTTGATGCCTTGTTAGTTTAGCTGCTAGCCTAGCTTATAGTTGTCGGCTAACAGATTTTTCCCTGATTAAGCACAATGGCTTGTGGTAGCTGTCCCTTTTGCAGATGGCACTTCTTCTAGAGAGTCTTGTTCGTAGGTGAGAAGAACCTATCTCTGCCACAGTAGGTGGAGCGGGCTCTCCAGATAGCTTTAGCCCAAGTCTTGATAGCATTGGTTGATTTGTGATTTTGGGCTATACTCTGTAAAAAGGGCTACGAGTCATACACCCAATATGGATACCAACCAGGACTTGACATGAACTTTTTAGCTCACCAGCCACTGTGGCTAGTGGATTTCCAAGGTTACTAGCCACTATATATACACACACACACACACACACACACTGTATACATAGCGGCTGTTCAATATGAAGATTGGACTATTTGCCTACATGAGTCTGTTTTTACCTGTAAAACTCATGTTTCAATGCCTTTTTTTTTTTTTCACCTGTGATGCGAAAACATCAGATTTCCACCCAGAGAAAATGAAAGCGTGCATCCTGCTCATGGTTCAGTAATAAAATCCCAGCACAGTTTTGTGGCTCGCGGTCATTTTGAGACTCGGCTTTCTGACTTTTAGGCGGTAGCCCTTCGATGCCACCCACCAAAGTGGCTAGTAAGAGTGACTGTTACACGCCGCTGCCGAATTCCAGCCGCATTTGGCGGGTGCTAATGTCAAGCCCTGACATTAACACACTTGAAGCTGAGAGGCATCACTTCAGTCATTTATCTCAAATCAAATACGCTGGAGTAGAGCCAAAAAACTTATTTGTAAAAAAATAAATACAAATAAAATACTTACAGGCCGCACTGTCCCGGTGAGATGACGCAGCATAGGAACGCGTGTGTTCCTCTGGCCAAGGTCAAAGGTCACAAAAGGCCAGGCGGCGAGGCATGCAGGTGCTTCAGAGAGCTGCAAGGGGAAGTAAAGGGGAGAAATCAGAGACAGAGAACCACAATCACGCAAGCTGCGTGTGGTTTCCAGCTTCTTGCCAAGACCTCTCACTCTCTGCGTCCCAGACTTTCTCCCTGAGTTATCCAATCCCCCTGTCATCTCCCCTGGCTGCCCTCCCCACTCCCACTCTCGACCGCACACAAATGGTTTGAATAAGAGGTCTGCATGACTGGGCTGTGGCTACAGAAATCCTGAGGAGTGATAGTTTACTTAGCCTAAATACCCCCGATTAGACAAATTGAAACATTGTTGTTATGCGGTGGAAACTCAAGGACCTATTGGCCGAGTCTGTTCACCCCGTTCCGGAAAAGGCTGTGCGCTTTGCGGACTTTCGTCATGCGAAAACCACAAGATCTGGCACAAGTGGAAAAAAAACAAAACAAAGCTGCAACAGAATCAACTAAAATCCGCCACCAAAACAAAAACAGTACGACTGGACGTGAATATTGTCACATACAGACGATTTCCCCCGAGGAGGCAGGCGCACGCGACTCGGGCTTCTGTAACTACTGAAAAACATGTCCAACCACAAACTTTCTGTCTTGACTTATGGTATGCCTCATGATGTCACATTTTCCTCTCATTTTGATCCTCTCCGGGATCCCAAACAGGGGCCGCGTCGACGTGCTGCTCTGAATTGATCACAACCTACTCCCCTCTGGAAAATAAAGAAAATCAATCATAGTGTCACACTTAAAGAATTAATTTAAATACGACTTGACTTCCGATTCCGACTGTGTATAAAGTCAGCCAACTGTCAAACCTCCTTCGTCCCATTAAAAGCTGTAATTTGTAAGGCCATGGAGACCTTTTTCTTTTAGCTACTTAAGTATTAAAACACACACACACACACACACGTACTGCACATGCACACGGTTAGTAATAATACACCAAAACGATTCTACCAGACTTGAGCTAAACAGCAGTGGAGACTCATAAAACGGAGCGGTAGCTGCTTCATCAGCCAGCGGACTCTGTCTGGCCGGGCAGGCTGGTGTCAGTTCTCAGCGGATGGACTCAACACCCGGGAAACTACAGCTGTGCTGCGACCAGAGGAATCCGCGTTACAGCTCTCGCATCCGTGTCTACCCGTGAGACTATGTGTCAGTTAATTAAAGCGCTACACGCCGCTCTCACCTGCTTTGAAGAAGAATTAACTACACACTTTTGGAAACAAAACAAAAATGTAAACAAGGTTTTTGCCAACCGAGATCAAATCACACACCTTGGATCCATGGTATCGCTCTGGAAGCTACTGTGAGCCACGATGGTCAAGCGTGGGTTGATATGATGGGTGGGGGAAGGAAGAGAAAAGGGGGGGATTTTGCAATAAAAGGGCTCACAAATAATTATCTAATAGATACATCTGGCACATACCAGGGGATAGCTGAACAGTTAAAACAGGGACACAGGATATTTGTAAATCATTAGTTACAGCCCTAGTATGAATTATAACACTAAATCCAGTGATTGTACTAATAGTGAAGAGGGTAGTCGCAGTACTAGCCTCACTGTTGGATGCATGCTGTATATTGAGTTCAACAAGCACGGGTTGCGTTCGAAAGTCATGGTGTCCCGTCTGTCGTCTTCTACAATGACAGAACTAAAAAAAAAAAAAAAAAACCTTTTTAACGGCGCTAGCGCCACAGCTCTAGGGGCGGCAGCGTTGCTCTGTCAGTCCGCCGCTTCTGGTCCCGACCGAAATATCTCAGCATCAACACGATGGATTGTCCTGAAATTCGGCGCAGACAGTCATGATCCCCAGACGGTGCTTCCAACTGACTTCGGTGAGCGCCTATCATTTCCTCCAGCACCACCGTGAGGTGTGGGAGTTTGGTTTGAGGGTAAAATGCCTCCACGACTATTGGATGGATAGTCATGACGTTTGGTTCAGACATTCACGCTCCCCTCAGGATGAACTGCAGTCGCCTTGGTTGAACCCTCGACTTTGCATCTAGCGCCATCATCAGGTCAAAATGTGTCCAATACTTTGGTTTATGACTAAATACCTGCACAACTACTGACATTTCTGTCAGCCTCTGGTGTGCTTTGTGTTCGCTGCTCATTAGCCTAATGTTATCATGCGCACATGCTGAACTAAGTTGGCTAGCATGGTGAACATTATACCTGCTATACGTCTGCATGTTAGCGTTGCCACTGTGAGCACGCTGACGTTAGCATTTAGCTCAAAGCACCGCTGTTCCGAAGTGTGGCCTCACAGACTAGCGCTTGAAACATTACTTTGCTAAGAACCCCAGCGTCCCTGTGATGCGAGGGAGCCTTTCTAGGTCTTGACGACGAGAGCGCAGGTGTGCTCTCTGTGCGGCTTCATCTAGGTGATGATGGGCTAGCGAGGCAAAGGGATAACTCGGCAGCCAGGAAATGTGGTCGGACCGAAGCCCTCCGGCTGTGGCGCCTTGAGTTCAAAGGACAGATTTTGGAAAATTGAGGCCTAATGACCTTGCCTGGGGAGTAAACGGGCTCTCGTCCACAGTGCGTGCAGCTGTGGCAGACGAGACGGGGACCTCTTAGGACTACCTTTAGACGCAAGCTGCCACGTCACCTTGGGGAAGTGAGCACAGTTTTGTTGAGATCAAAAGACTAAATATGGTTGAAAAGTGAAGTTTTTTTTAGCTATAACCATTGTTTCCACAGCATTTCAAAGGCAATATATCAATGTAATGCTGGTATTAGTTACATGTTTAAATGTAATCAGTGAAACAATGGATTTCTGATTATTAGATAACTTTTGGTGCTCAAGTCATATCAATGCTCCTTGAGAACGTATCCTAACCAATAGCTGGCTGGTCAGTAAGGGTCAGATATAAGGCTGCAACTAATCATTATAGTCATCATTGATTGATTGTTGCTGATTATGTTTTTTCGCTCAGATAATAGGATGCTTACTGTATTGATGCCTTTCCTACGATCTGATGTTCATGTACAGATATATGCGTTTAAGAGGACATTAGTTCTCCCTGCATAATAACTTGTTGCTGCTCAGACTGAAATGGTATTTATTATTATTACAAAATCCTATGCATCTCTATTAATATCTGCACTATAAATCGAGTCTACTACAACAGCCCTGCAATACATTCTGCCTTCATGAAGGTTAAAATGTTCAGTTTTATGTTGTTGAAACCGTTTTGGAGAGTCCACCCCCACTGATATTTGGTTCATACCATTTATATTAGATAATCCACTAATATTTAGAGTATAGTCCTAGTTTTAGTTCGGGTTCTCGTCTCCGACTTTAGTCTATTATTTATGTTTTCTTCCTCTTGCGTCCATCCTTTTATGTAGCAGAGCTCCACCTTGGATTTTCTTCCATCCGTTCACCAGAGCGGTTTGTCACATTTCTCGCATGTTCAGAGTATCCGTTATTGAAACCGAGCTCGTCCCCGCGGGTGCGCGATCAGGTTCGAGAAAGTTCAGCGCTGCTACGCGGAGGACAGCCAGAGCCTGGAGGGGCGGGGGCAGAGCTTCTCAGAGGGGATTTCGTGCGGACTCTGCACCGTCCCTTTCAAGCGCCGAAAACCACAGGACCTGGAGGGAAGCGGCTCTGCTTTCTCTTGACGTCAGAGTAGCATGCACTGGACCTCATATCACCGGGCTGGATCGATCAGTCTCTCCTCATCTCATTATTACCGCCTCATGTCCAGGGGTCTGAGATACACTTGAGCTTGATGATGTGCTATCAAGTGTTTGCTTGTGTGCATTCCTTATTGGCTCCAGACTGGTGTTTCGGGGGAATAGACTGACCTGAGTCAAATATTTCCGCTGCGTCGACCATAAAAATATTTCCAGCCTATGAAAACCTTTTGGTTTCAAAGTGACAGAGAACATTAGGTTTTTAAGAGAGCTCACACACGCTGAAATTATTTGGACCTCCTTCCTTCGAGCGCGCACCTCTGATTTTACAACACATTTTGTGTTTTTTTTTTTACTAGTAAAGGAGAACAGCAAAGGAATTTATTGTGTTCTTGCCAGTAAATGATTTATTTCGTCGATTAATACCCAATGTCCGGACTGTGTTGCTTGCTATAGATGCTTTGACAGGATTAATATGTAGTGCGGTGTTTCAAATGTATTACCCCTCTGTGGTACTTTAAATGTTAAGTACATTTTAATTTGTGCGTGAGAACATGCTGTGTCTGCATTTTGTGCACAATTCACAAATGGGGGGGGGTGGGGACAAGGAAGCAATGCAAAAGACACAGAAGTGCCAAGAGGGTCGATGAATTCCCTTTGACTAGGCGATGTTGCATGCTAGTCTCAAGAGGGCACTATTTGAAATTTTTGAACTTCAATTCCCAGCAATCCAGTGGCAAAACATCAGAACTCTGCGCTCCACTCACTTTTGTAGCACCCCTGTCCTTTTGCTCTGCGTGCTGAAGTTTCTCTTTACTGCACCGCATTGCTCAATGCCCGTGCACTAATCCATGCTCAATCTTTGGCCTGCACAGCTACATGCACGCACCCCCCCACCCCGAAAAAAAAAGATCCTGTGTTAACCCAATTGACCCTCAGGTTGGCCAGTGCCATTCCTGACCTTTGAGCAGAATGAACCCTAACTAAACCCAGCCCTAACGTTAGAGATAGGTGCCGTTTTACCGTAGACACTATTGATGATTGACGGCAGTAAGTTTAATCCTGGCTGTAGAGCGAATATGGGAGAATTTGGGGCACTTCTGTCACAATCACCCCCCCCCCCCACCAAGAACATGCTGGAATGCAAAGAGACTTTGGCATAGTGGCCGCACGGGGTATTGCAACGTCCAGGATCATCGCGTGACGCACACTGGCCCCTCTGACGCCCCTATCCGCAGGACGACATAATTTCTCAGTGCCACGTCATCTGTTTTATGACGTGGCACTGAGAAATGATGTTTGGTGACCCGTCCATCAACCCTGACCTCCTTCCTTTGCAGAGTTTGTCACTATATAATATGGTCACCTGACTTCATAATTACTACGGCCGCTAGACGGCTCTGTCACTTGAACATTTGTCATTCTGGTGGCATTTGCTGAAACGACCGATGTTGTCACTTTTCTTGGGAGGACAGTCTCTTTCGAGCATTCCCCGGCATTTAGAGGACAGCGACTTCACAGCTCTGCAACTCGGGAAGTCCAAGCCTGACAACGCCATTATTTGATCCGCGGACGTTTGCAAACCCCACACCTAGCAGGTGGATTAACCCATTTTCGTTTTTCCTCCACTACCTCCAGTGCTGCCTGTAAGAGCTCCATTGTCCTCCCCCCCCCCCAAGCGCTGCCACCCAGCACGTCCCCTTGCAGAGGCCGAGAGAAATAAGGGGGCTTTCTCTGCCGCGCGAGGCCGGCAGAGTTTCCACTGGTTTAATGAGAATCACAGACAGAAGAGAGGAAATGTGCAGGGTATTTATAGAAAAACGAGAGGAATGCAAGCCCCCTAATTGTGCTTCGTCTTCCTCTCTCTCCTGCAGACTCCGCTCCCCAAGGCTCCCCCCGACTTTCTACTTGGACCCGAAGCATGTGGAGGGAAAAGACCGGACACGTGGGACAGTAACGGAAACAGAAAGCGTCCTTTTAAATATTGGTTTCCACGCCAGACGTGTATTAAGAAACACTCTGACGCTGATTTTCAGTTTGTCTTCCTCGTGTCGATCATAAGGACATTGCGTGGAACGCTGTTTTGGAGAACAAAATCAGGTTTTTGCATAAAATCTACTCAAGTTTTTTTTCCTCCAAATGTTCTTATTTCTTTTCTTTCTTGTATTTTTCTTTGTCATTTGTTTCTTAGCTGTGGATGCGGTCTTAAAAAAAAAAAAAAGCAGGACATTTCATTACATCATCGTAACGTTCTAATGCTCCTGCTCTGCGCCGGGCACGGAGAAGCACACTAAAACGCCACATATCCGCGTTGCACGACCTTCGACGAAGAAACTCCTCTACCAAACGAAAGGACGCACTTCAGAGAAAACGTCACCGACTGATTTTTCGTTTTTATTTTTTCGCTGTTGGTCTCCAAATAGCATCCCAAGGTGATTTAAGGCATACGTAACCGGGGTGGTGGCGAGTCAAATTTAAATGCTCATGAGTTTCGTCATAAAACGTCTCGCGGCGCGGATATGTGGAGTTTCAGCGCGCTCCTCCATGCATCTCCCCATTGGCTTCAATGGGTCTGGCAGCCGAGCGGAGCACGTTATGATGATGTAATGACCCCTCCTGCTTTTTTAGTTTCCGTTCAACTGATGTTACACCCACCACTTTGTCAGATCTATGACCAAGCAAATACTGAAAGCCGTCTTCGTTCTACTCTCCACATCGCCTTGTTGGAACATCATCTGTAGGTTTCCCATTTTTAGAGCTATTTGGTGACTGTTTGACTGCAGAAAATATCTAATATGTCAAATTACAGTTTACTGCTGATCAGTAACCTGTCGAGGCTAATGTGTTGCTGGTACAACATTCTAGGTATAACTGTTAAACCTCTTTACTTTTACTCTTGTGGACTCTACATACAGGGTGCATATTTGAAAACGCACGTTTACTAGATTAATTATTGGGTTGTTCTTCAGCTAGTGATACGCAGGCTGTGTCCGACATCACCCCCTCACTATTCCCTATATAAAAAGTCAATAGTTTACTCTATACTGAGCAGTAAACAAAACTCATAAATCATCATTTGGTGTCATCACAAGTGAAGTGACGCACGACTGTAATTGTCATATATAAAATGAGGAGCATTGCATTGTGGGATTGCTAAGCAGAATGCCCTGGTCACCTTTTTTTTCCCCTTTTCCTCTGCTAGGATGTTTTGAGGGCTCTACATAAAGCATCACTTTCCCACTCAGATTTCGGACACTCAAATAAAATGGCGGACAGTAAACATTGCACTACATAGGAAGTATGGAGTGACGTCTGACACAGCCGGTTTCTTCCTGTCATGACACACAATGTAACCAATATCAATTAGTTACCGTTTCTTTTTGAATCCAGTTTTCTTGTTACTGTAATAATTAAACAAACTGTAGCGACTGTTGTTCACGGTATCTCTTCCTTTTTCATTGGATTTGTTGGTGTTTTATTCCGGAGTGTCCATACTTTGGCAGCTGTATCGTCTCCTACTCGACGAGAAGAACCACATTAGTGCAAAAAAACCCAAAACAAAATAAGCCACCATCACTGGCAGTTACACTGAAATAACATCCAATATCAACAATAACCACTACAAATATGCAACGTGATGAAGTAACTGCGGGTTTTCCTGTTATTCCCAGTTTTGCAACATGGCTTGGACGCCGAATCTCACATTCTCACACTCTATCCGAATGCATAGTGGTATATGTAGGCACTGTGATGAGGGAAACGCTCTGTCAACCTTCAAAACGGCACCAGAGTGGTTATGGTTGAACTACAACAGTAACCTGGACCTCTTTACGTTGGGTGGTACAATGTTCCCCAGTAAAAAAAAAAACAAAAAAAAGGTATTTACCGTAAAAGCAGGGAAATAGTTAGCTTGAAGTTGTTGTAGTTACGTTTGGAAACAGAAAGACTGATGCGCTTCCTATCCCTCCACTATCCACCCCTGCAGCCCATGTGTGAGGCTGACCTCGATTAATCAGATCTTCTCTGAAAGCCGTTAGTTGGTTAGGGACGGTATTCTGACATTTCCTTACTAATGTAAGGCAATCAGACTCCTGCATGGGGATTGCTTTTGATGAATTCACTAAAATGTCAACTCAAAAAGCCCAGTCACAGCGGCTAAATTGAATTAGAAACAAGCTTTTCGACTGAAGACAACAAAGCGTTCCAGTTGCATCCACAGCGGATGGCAACTCAATCAAAAATGTCCTTTAAGTCAAATCCAAACATGTTAATTCACTGGATGACTTCATGAGAACATATATTTTTATTTCCATTGCGAGAGTTTTTCCGTGTGTCCTCCTTTTCCTCTCAGGAGGTAATCATTTCGACGTGGAGGTCAGGTGAAAACAGCCTCCTTTGCCAATCCAAACCCCCCGCCCCCCCACCCGGGGGTGGGAAAAAAACCTGGGCTGCTATTTTACTTAGGCATTGTGTTGTACATGTAGGCACAAAGCTCATCCTCGTCTTCCTGGAGGCTGTGAGGGTTAACCTCCAAGCAAACTCCCAGTGGAGATTAATTCAGCATCCTAACCCAAATCCACACGCGACCCCTTTCTTTCTCGGACTTTAGGAAAATCTAAGAAGCGCGATGAGCGAATAGCCTTAATGAAACGCACACTCTTTCCTAGGTGCAGTAAATCACTTGCAGCGCGACTGTGTGTTTATGTCATGTTTGTCCTTTGTTGTCACTAAAACACTGTCCCCTCCACTGGCGCTGTTCTGCAAGGTGCACTCAGGCAAGAGGCTTTCCACTTCAAAGTAGATTCCTAGAAAAAGCTACCCGACAAGAGGCACAAAGTGGAATCAGACTTATCTTAAGTCAGCGATTAAATCCATTAAACAAGGCTTCATAATCAGTTGAATTAGGTGGATAATACATCACAGGGATGAGCAGCATGGAAAATAAGTGTCATCTACTTCAGTGAAAAACACTCCCAAACACACGAGCGTAATGCAAGAGCATGTGCTGTCAACGTCACTTTGCATGCAACCAGGCGCTCAAAGCGTACACATCTGTGAGTCCAAGATTGGTGGTGTAAAAACACCCAAACATTGGGTACTTGACTGTTTGGATTTCTCCATAATGAGGTATGATGATAGATTGAGCAAGTGAGGACTACAGGATATGTCATATCGACCAATGGGCGCTCTAATTTTGGATTGTTATTACAGTAGTCCTGCTCCCCGGGCAAAAGTGTTCTGTCATTTCTTTATTTATTCTGCAGGGCCACATGGTGGTATTTACCCTCAAACAGACAGCGGAACGGGAAGGCCGAGAGATTGGATCTCACTATTTACTAAACAGGGCAGTAATACACCTGTTTTTGCCCTTAATCTTATCCTGACCCCTTGCTGTCCTTTTGTCTTCCTGTTGTGTTGAATGCCATTCCTAATTTCCTTTTTGTTACCCCCCCCTCCTCAAAGTGAGGTGGTCAGTTTCACCTCCTTAAAAGATGTAATCATTGCAGTAAGGAGATACACAAGTGAGCAGAGAGATATTTGAAAGCACATGAAAGCAGAGCTAATACAGCCCCAGCTGTAAGGACGCAGACTGTCGACGAATGATGCCTCTAACCGTTTCAGGGCACGGCGTTTCTGTCGTCGGACCTAAAAGCTTTGTGTCTAGCGTTGGCCCGTTATGGAAGCCCAAAACAGAAGACAAAAAGAAAAACTGACAGAAGCAGCGCGCACACCAAGATTTCCTTTTTCTTGGTCTCTTCGGGCCACTCGGGAAGAGCCAAGAGGTGAACACAGGTTTAAAAAAAAACAAAAACGACAACCCACGTCTGGGCAATAACGTCAGTCTGTGTCTACGCCCTGGTTCTGTGTTCGGCAGGGTGCGAGCTCCAGCAAGAATCCTCTTCCAAGTTCGTTAGTTCCAAGTTGCGATCGCAGACAAACATGTTCGGTCATGAAAAGCTTCTTATCTCTAAATGATCTCCTTTTGTGAGGCACTGCGGGTGAATATCAGGAATTGATAGATATCTTTCGGATTGGATGCATTTCTATCAAAGAAACACATCAAAGGAGTAAAAGAAAAGCGTTGTCTTGGCCGGACAACGGCGCTGGAGTAGAGATATTGATATTACTGTGGTGCTGTAAGAATTAGTTTTCTCCCTTTGATGCCGTTCATATCTGCATTTTATTTTCTGAATGATCCGTTTGGCTGGATCAGTTCAGGTCAACCATGATAAACTGTAATAAGGGTTTCCTTGCCCAAAGGTTACCTCAGCAGAGCTCACGCGGTTCTTTCGGGGCAGCGAGCATCAAGCGGTCCACACAACAAAGTGAAAAAGCCACAAACTTTAACTGTAAGTTTCCAAATAGTATTTGGGTAAAACTGCTTCGATGCGTTACTTATAGAAAAGTGCCGCCACCAAAAGTTCAAAATGTTCCAGTACTCACCCCAAACGTCATCAGTGTGTGTTTGCACCGCGGTTTGACCCCGTTAACATGAGGTTTGACCCCGTTAACATGAGGCTCACAGCAGTTTTGACAGTTTGGTACACAGTAGATGCAAAAAAAAAAAAAAAGGAAAGAAAAAGAAACCGTTTGATGAAATAATGCAGATAAAAGGAACCAAATATTTATCTAATAACAACGCTTTTTCTGTGCAACGCGATCAAAAGGTGCCTGAACCCACAAACCTGGCAACAGGTGGTTTGCTGTATGTGATCCAGAACACCATTAAAAGTTTAAATGAGGGTTATTGTTTCATTAAGACTGTTTGCATTTCTAAACCGCCCTTCATTGATGTAAACGTTAAAATACTCCGAGCCTTAATTTCAGTCATAACCTTTGTCGGGTCAGTATAATCAGAAAGTTCTGTTTGCATGAGTTCCTTATTCGGGGTGTTGTCTTAATCAAGTTAATACTGGAAATATTACAGTCCATGTAAATGTTATGTCTGTGTACAGCTGCCAAAAAAAAGGCCTGAATTTTGGCCAGGTTTTTGTCATGTCCAAGGCAGGCTATGGGAAGTCATAAAATAAGCACAGAATATGATCTATTACATGGAGAAAAGCTTTGAAAGGGCAAATGGAGTCTCACTCTGACAATGAGACAATAAAAAATACTTAGAAGAAAGAGGTTTTGGATCCCAGTCAGAGAGAGAAAATCTGGCCTGCCATGTTACGTTATTCAACACGTTTCCTCCTGATCTCACAGCTGTGCAGGTCATTAGCAAACAGTTGCACGGGAACCACAGGCCCTGCCAAAAGCTCTGCTAGCAACTCCTGCTGTACATCCTGGGGTCACAGCAGGCCTCTGGGCCCAGATCCATCGGAGGTTCTGAGACTTAAACGAGACGCTCTCAAACATGAGAGCTACTGGCGATGACAGATCCCCGAGGCTGGACAGGATCACGGCTGCTGATTCGTGACCTGAGGTCTGAACAGTAGGAGGTCAATAGCACGCAGTGGCACTCTCATACCAAGCTCGGCCAAGTGTAGTCCGGAGAGCTGAGGGCGGGGAGGTAGAGCTGTAGACTTGAGACCTGAGAGTTGTCTTTGGTGTTGACTGTTGCGAGACTTGACTTACTTCAGACTTGACTGACAAAAGAATGGACCTGACTTGAGATTTGAAAACAAAAACAGTCTCAAATATTGAGCTGCAAAAATCCCAGAACATTAAAAAAATTAATCAGATAGATTCTTACATAGCCTTGAATATATATAATTTTTAGCTCAATACACGGGAACTTAATTTCAACGTTATGTCAACAAAACAGCCGTGATAGTGGCTATGTGAGGCTGTACTCAGGCACAGGGGTCAACTCTGGGTGAAATGCAAATGCTCAGCATGCTAACACAATGCTGACGTTTAGCAGGTATAACGTTTACTATGTTCACCATCTTAGTTTAACATGTTAGCATTCTAAAAAACAATTGTATCGCAAGTACTTGGTCACAAACCCAAGTATTGGACAAATAAAGGTTTTGACCTGATGACGGCGCTGGATTTAAGAAAACTAAAATAAATAAATCAGAGGCCCACCAAAGTTATTAGAATTCATCATGAGGTGTACATGAATGTGTGTAGTAAATTTCACGGTAATCCAGCCGACGCCGGCATATCTCACTGAAAGCCCAAACTGATTACCGCATGATGGCGCCGGATGAAAAGTCAGGGATTCATCCTCTGGGGACCACGAATGTCTGTACATTTCATGGCAACCCAACACATATGTATATAGATATTTCAGGGGTCGACCGACCGAAATTTCCATCCCAGGACCCTCCGGCAGCTTCAGGCAGGCCTTGCAATTAAACAGCTTTGACAGAAAAACGTTTAAATGTTGGTCAGCTTTCAGAGACTCGGAAGACCTGTGTGTTGTCATCCAATCTGCGTACAAATACTTGCGGCCTGACTTGGACTCGACCCGAAAGACTTTACACTTGACTTACGACTTTCTGTTAAAGACTAGACGTGCCACACCGGAGAAGAGGTCTTCATGGGTCCACCTGGTTCCTAGTAAAGGAGACCAGACAATATGTTTAATGCCCATGTAGATCCAAGTAGTCTCGCTATCAGGTGTGACCATCAAGCAATGCGTCATAGTACAACTCAGTATGAACATCCGCGCTCACATCACCGCTCAATGTTCTGAGCCAATTCTGATTCTGTAGCACGTTCAGTGCAAAACTAGGCAGCCGACTACTTGCAACATAGTTATCGTGTCGTGATTGGCTTTCGCTGCCTTTTAAATAAGGTCTTAAATAGGGCGTGCATCTGTGTATCATGACTGAGCTGACAATGACCCTACCAGTCGCCAGTGAGAGGCGCTCCACTGCAAAGAAATGCTGCTAAAGCAACAATTGAGGATTCAGGTTAGTCAGTTCACTCGGAAGATTCGGCGTTTGTTTTGATTTGTTCGTACATGTACTTGATTGGGGCAGCATCACGCTGCTGCCGGTGTTCTCGCTCCGTTTGGGTCGACCACATTTCGGATCGGGTCTGACTATCTTAGTTATCCTTGCATGTGTTCGGGTTGGGGTCTTTTTTGAAAATCGGGCGACGGGCATGTTCATCCCGGGTCCGAGAGAACACCTACCCCGCTAGAGTCTTTTGCGATCGGCTTCCAGGTGGCACCTCAGTGGTGTTTGTGGAAGTCCGTTTTTCGCTCCGAACAAAGCTTTGCTGAGCTCAAGTTTAAAGTAATCTCTGTGCAGCACATGCGGAGTAGCACATGGCCTTTCAGAATAAAATCCCTCAGCATTTAACAAGACGTTAGGGGAGCAAATTGAGCAGATTTCTCAATTCAGCTCCTGCACAAATAATTCCACTGGGCTGTTCAGACGTACTACACCACACACACTGAACTCATAATATGAGGGTTACCAAAATACGCTTACAATGGAAGGTGCCCGTTGATCTGTGTGTTGCCATAACACACGAGGTGCCTGTCATGTCAGTCTGACTGTATTTACCAGCAAAGACCAACACGCAATTTTTATTGTCACCATACTGCCCGTGATGATAGACTTTCTTTTGAACATTTAGTGTTACAAGAAGAAGGCTTACAGTGGAAACACCACCTTGTTGTGTAAAAAAACATCATATACTTATTAAATGGGATACTTAGAAAAAGACCATCCATGACGACGGGTATTTAAAAATCAAAACATGGTCATTTATTTCTTACTCACTTACCTACCTACGTCTCCTTGCTCTGTATGGCAAAATGTGGTTAATAACAACACTATAAAGTGGTAATTTATGTTCTGTTGCTCTACTGCATTACATGTTGCATGTACTGAACGGAGGACGTGGTAATTGAGTTGCCGCGCCTATCTTTTGCTTTGCATGATTTGTGTACCGTCTTGTGTGCGCTGTAACACAAATACCAAAACACACTGTGACCAGTGATCGTGACTAACATGACCAGCTGATCCCGGAGCTGTGCAGGATAAATAATCTAATGGGCGCTGCCATATAAATAGTGCTCAGTGTTTGTCAGCCTGGCCATTCAGAAGTCTTTCATGTTCTTCCAGCTCTGTTAGTCCCTCATGCTGTACATTTTATCATAAAGCAGCGCAGATGTATTCATCACGACTTCCAACTTCCAATTATTGATTTTATACATAGTTTTTATTATACAGGCTTTGTTTTGTACTTTTAAATGTTATTATTCGGTTGTCTTTCTAATGCTGTTTTTTGCAACAACTAAATGTTTACACATGGTTTAATTTTCTCCGACTATCAAATGCCTCTAAAAAAGGTCAAAGCTTTATGATAACATTGTATTTATAATAATATTAGGAGAGGTCAGGCACTTTCTGTTAATTATCTTGTTTCTGTGCACCAACGCCAAAATACACCCGAATCTGCACATGTGCAGTTCTGTGCTGCCTGAATTTAAAGCATTCCTTCCAGCCCATTCGGACATCCATTCGCAACCCCGAAAAGCTGCCCCCGCCCCACGAGGGCGATAGTTATTCAGCGTCTGCTGTTTTTCCCTGTGTTTGCTTGATGTGCACAGTCGGCTGTGGTGACTGTTCAGAGGGGTCTGGGTGAACGAGACCGCACGAAGCCCTAGATCGTGTTGATACAGTTGCCTACCCTGAGGCTCGACAACAGCCCCTGAAGAGAGGGGCCAGAGAAATGGATTAGGCCCCTGGCACCAACCTTCTTCCCTGCTCACCTCCCCTCAGACTGAAGAGGTCGCGGCCCTCACAGCTGAGCTCCGAGTCCAGTCCCAGTCCTGCTGGCCCTATTCTTCTGGCCTGTATTCTCCAAATGAACACTGATTATTTACCTGCTGCACAGGCGCCTGTTTGATCGGACGTCGCCCCCGAACGTGTTCCTGGAACCGGTCCAGCCGTGTGACAAAAATCTGATCACATCAGTCGTGAGGAATATCACATGAGATCGGAAGAACCTTGACATTATGCACCGCTCCTGCTGAGCAGACTTTACATCATAATAATTATGTTGAAATCCAAATATATCTGGGCAGATGCCATGGAACCTTCTCACCAATCAAAAGGATTTGCACAACACACAAGACCACCCTTCTGCAGAGGAAGTACTGTAGATCTCTCACACATGAAGGAAAATCTGAGTCATTGCTCACATCCAATAAATCTGTTTAAATCAGATCAGAGTCCAAGCACATGCCCGCTGTTAGACTGAGGAATTTAACACAATTTCATAAACGAAGACACTTTCTAAAAGTTACCTGCTCGACTGTTGGATTTGACACAAGACTCCCAATTGAAAGGATGACAGAGTAGATTGACAAAAGACAACGATAATGGAAATCATTTCAACCCAATCAATGGCTACTTTGACGTAAAGTCACAAACAACTCAATTCTAACACTAACACTCCTCAAATGTCCCGATGACAAACATTCAAAACGAAGGCAGCAATTCAAAAGTACTCCGTGTATCTGGCTCCACATGGGCTCCAGCGCCGACATCAGCTGAAGGTGCTTAGTCACATATCCAAACAACATGTCAAGTCAAAGCTACTGAGCGTTAAAGTCATCAAGTCTCTTTACGGACTGATCCCAAGGTGAAATGCATCCAATATGTGGACTCTGCTACTGGCTGCTTGTTACACACTTGTAAAGTGTTGAACATCCTTCTAGTTCTAATAACAACAGTCGGCCTCTAAAGGGAAGAGGTTGAGATCCGATGCCGATTTGGCCAATCAGATGAGAGCGTGCACTATTGCTGTATACGAGTGTTGTGCCCACCACTGCCTTTGTGCAGTAGAGGAGAAGCGTAGTAAACTAATAGAGAGGTCTGTTCCAGGGTTATGCAGATACTCAGAACAGAAGTTACATCTGGGAAATCACGAGTTTTTAGCTTGTGGCGTGGCTCTGGGGACCACCTTTCGTCCAGACTGAAATATCTCGACAGCTATTGGATGGATTTTCATGAAGTTTTGTAAAGACAGTCATGGTGCGCAGAGGATGAATACCAATGACTTTGGTGATGACAATTCAGAGTGAAGTGTCTCTGTTTGATGGACTGGCATGACATTTGGTACAGACATTCGTGTTCCCCTCAGGATGAATTGTAATAGCGATGGTGGCCCCATCATCAGATTAAAGTTTCTCTTTGTCCAAGACTTTGGCTTATGACCAAATACCTTCAAAACCAATCCCATCAGCCTCAGCGGTACTTTATGTTAATTAGCAAAATGTTAGCGCATACGAAACCAAGATGGTGACCGTGGTAAACATTATACCTGCTAAACATCCGTGTGTTAGCATAGTCATTGTGAGCATGCTGAAGTTAGCAATGCTTATAGCACCACTGTGGCTAATTACAGCCAAAGATAGCTGCTAGCATGACTATAGACTTAAGTTTCCCAACAGTAACGTATTTTCAGTCGACAAAAGAGATTTGTGTCATTAGCAGGTGCTTAGCTCCGTTATGTCCCAGTCTGGTTCTGGTCTTCATAAAATAAACAGATTCACTGTCCTGAGTTTGCCCTTTTGAGCTTTGACCATTATAATTGACATGCTGCCCTTATGTATGCTCCTTGATCGCAGATTGCAATTTATTCCAAGTTCAATTACTGCTCTCACAGCTGAAGTTCAGATTACCAAAAAGTGGGCTGTCCTCTAAATAAACCTCAAATTTTGCAACACTTTTACAGACAAAGATTTGACACTATCCTACCTTTACAAGCACGACATGCCATGTTTTGGTACGTGATGAAATTAAGCACTCAGTAGTAGACCAATTTCCACATCCAACCTCTTCCCCTTGCGGTACAAACAGCTGACGCGGCTTTATTTTCAACTAATTATCTTTAATACTCAGTATTAGGACGACAAATGTGTCCTAGTTTGCTTTAAATATGAAACATCTTTCTCTGCCACAGTGCTGCTCTCGTCAATCTACAGTGTTACAAGTGGGAGCAGAAAAGTTGCCAGATACACCGGTTAAGTATTAAAAATGTCAAGGTATCCTCAGCGGTTAAGCCCCAGCTCTCCGTAATGATTTTGTAACATCACATGTCCCTGTTACTACAGTTGTTGCTTTGTTTATTTGTGTTGTTCCTCTCCTCCACATCTTTATTTTCTTTCCCTCCACTGTTAAAGGTCGTAAGTTGATTTCCTATTTCTATCTGGAAAACAAGGGCAGCTTTTTCCACTAGGCCACTGCTGTGTGTCGTTAACTGTGCGTATGGACAACATGAATCATGTTTTTGATACTGGGGAGCTGCTTCCCTGAACTCAACTCTTTTCCTTCTCAACTTATTGAAAACAGCACCTCTGGTAAGGCGAGGGGGACTGCTGCATTTATCAGTCTGTCGCACACTGGCGTTCACACAGCTTCATTTGAAACGGAGAAGAAAGCCCTGCTGATTGAGATAGCTACACTTTTATTAATAGTTACTATTTTCTGTGTCGTTAGAAGAAAAAACAAACTTAAATTTTTGATTCATTCTGGAGGTTTTGCATATAAATCGCTTTATTTAAAGAAGCCTAAATGATGGAAATAAACTTTGATTTATTTTTCTAAGTTTATATATTCTTTTCATCATTTTTTACAAACATGTTTTAACCTAGTTAATCTCTGAATCTCAAAACCATTTACATTGCTGGTACGTTTTCTTGGCACTCTAAAGTCCCCATGAGACGGCTAGCAGAGTGACATTTGCCTCTGCATATTCACATGTTTCCAGTGTTGGGAAGTAGCGGCGCTACACGTAGCAGCGTTACTAGTTTAACTACATTTCTCAGTAGCGTGGTGGTAGCGTAGCTAGCTTTTCAGTAGCTTAGCTCTTTTATTGACCAAGTACTGCGGCAGCGTCCACACAAGCTAAAACGCAGCAGTCTGAAATCAAACTGCTAAGGATCCGTAAATGGCGCCACCGTCCACACGGACGTCTATGTGTAGCCGACAGAAGCACTTCCGAACGACGGTGACATGTCGCACCGGTCCTCGGGCTGATGCCTACGACGTCTCTGCTGCAGCGGAATGCGTGAGTTTATGCATTCAGGTGATCCCTGAATAAGCCACCCATCACAATTCAGTGCAGTCTGCACCAAACCACCAACCAGCAACTTGTCAACAAAAAAAAACTAAAAGCTTATCTCCAGTCAAGCTTAATTCTCCTACCTGCCAGTCATGGCCTCAGTATGCTTCATATGAACTAGCTCATAGGAGTTGTCTTCTAGAGTTAAGAGTGTTCCTGTAGCCGTTCCAAATGGCCACACTTTTAGCGTTTCCATCCAGCTGCTTTTACGCACATTTTCTATTTGTGCATAAAAAAAAAAATCCTGAGTGGAAACGCGGAATATTCGGAAATAAAAGGCGAAATATTGCCAAAAAGTTTTTATGGCATTGCTACAAGAAGGTCACAAAGAGGGGCGTGTCTGGCTCTTCTGTGCAATCTGGTCTAAACAACAGAATCCGGTCTCCATTCAGCATATACTTAAAGAAATCTTCTTAACCTTTACGACGGCCCGAACCTCCTCACACGTCAAAGACAGCATGAAGGTCGCAGTGACCCCTTTTGGTTATCCAACAGACGCCTTAACCACGATTCAGCTGTTTACACATACATTTGATATACATGTAAGTGACTTTATACCACAGTGATGAATCGTAAAAATAAGATAATAAAAAACACTGTCTCCTCGAAGGCATTAATGTTGTCACAAAAAGTGGGGGAAGCGGTTGTTTGAAGAATATTAAAAAAAAGAAAACTTTAAACGTCAGTTACCCCCGAATTATAAAAAGAAAAACATTTTCCAACATGCAGTTCTTATAAGGACAGTTATAAGATTATTGTAAAGTAATTCCAATCAAACCGTTCACAGGGAGGTCTGGGGATTATCCTGAGGGACAGGGACAGCTACTTCCTTTGACAATGTTGGTAGGTGTACCACTTTTGTTCCAATTTGATCTATTGGATGGATTACCATCATGTTCATGTAGCACCACTACACTCATGTTCCCCAGAGGATAAATCCTATTGACTTTGGTGATCCCTGACTATTCCTCTGACGCCAGCATGAGGTTGACATTTGTGGTTTTGAATGAAATAATCAACATATCGCACAATATATTTACAAGATAATGAATGTCACCAACATTTTACTCGATTGTGCTGTCATCTTGTATGTTTTCCGTGACGGAGGGTTCCTTCATACACAGAGCGGTTATCGACAGGTGAACAAAAGGCGCCATTTGAGGCGTTATAGTGTTGTCCTGACAACTACTGCAGTTTGGAAGAATAAGCCCAAATGGACTCCATTTCACAGCTGCAATCCCCTTTTCTGGTGCACATATAAATGTCGACGCAGAGTGACGAGTGGTAAAGCCGTCTCACAAGGGAAAATGTTTATTTACTATTTATTCAATTTATTTAGGATAACATTGCATTACTATGCTGTTACATTAGGATTATATATTCAGTGGCTCAAAATAGTCTTAAAATGACAGTAATATCGTTTTTCGCAATTATTGCTGGGACGATATATCGTGAAACAAAAAGTAGTTATCGTGACAGGCCTACATACATACATGGTCCCATCAAGATGAAACGTAATGACTTTGGCGATTCATCATCTAGCGCCATCTTCAGGTCAACATTTTAATTAGTCTAATACCTGCAAAACTAATGGCATTCCCACAGCCTCGCCTGTACTTTGTGTTTAGTGCTAATTATCAAACGTTAAGCTGTTTACACGCAAAACAAAGAGGGCGAACATGATAACATTATACCTGCGTAACATTAGCATGTTAACATTGTCATTGTGAGCATGTTAGCTTTTAGGTCAAAGCTGGACTGTACAGCCTCAGAGAGCCACTTGCATGACTGTAGACTAGTAAGTATTGTTCAATGCTGTGAAAACTACATTTGACATTGAGTTCAACTTCATTGTTTGGGGGGGGTTGGTAGGGCAGGTATGTCAGAGACGAATATGTGAAAACCTGGGCTATTAAAAGTGAGACTATCTGGATACCACTAGCCATGGGTGGGAGAGAATTTCTTGGTTTTTCTAATTTGGTTCAACTCAGTTTTAGCGTTATGGAAATATTATTAGGCCCTATCTTAGATCACGGAATAGTGGCTTTTGAGCTGTTTAAAAACACATGAAGCCAGCATGTGAATATGCCAGTGCATGTCTGAAAGGTGCTTATGTTGCCAACACGTGACTTCTGCAGCACATGCTGCTTTTCCCCCCCAGAGCCGCTGAACAGGTTTAACCCCCTGGGAGATGGCACAACAGGTCAATGACCCAGTCTCTGGGGCCGCAGGCACTAATGTTCTACACTGGACCCACAGCACTCACCTCTCTTTCCACTCAGCTCGGCCTCTGTGAAGCTGCATGTAGGCCTGCTGGACACCTCCTGCGATCTTTAATTGACAACCGACCACATTGGCACGATCGATGTGCTTTAAAAGCCGGGATCAGAATCGTCTGTGTGTCCTCCTGCTACAGTTCTGACCTGTCAGTCTTTACATTGTCAAGAGGCAGCGATAGGAACCCACTACCCATTGAAGAAGGCGTTAAATTCTGTTATTTATGATCACCCGACCCTTTATTATACGTCTAGCTCAGTAACGGGTTTTCTACACCCCCGCCTCTCTGCTTGGGACCTCTCCCCAGGGAGGGAATGAGGTCATGTTGTTCAGGAACCGACTCATCTATCAGGACAATGGACCACTTGCAATTTCCCAGGGTGCAGTGTTTAGTTGCGCCAATCAGATGCCTGGGAATCAATGCCCATAGTTTTTTTATTTCCTTACCGTCCAGAGGGTATAACTAACCATCTGATACCACGAAACTGCTTCCTTCCATGGCGAGTGCTGAAGGGAAACCAACAAAACAAAGTTAACACCCAAAAGTGACCAGTGCCTCCCCAGTGTAACAATAAAGTGTGCAGCTAATTATACAGATATGACGTTTGACACAGATGATGGAAAACTCACTTCCAATAAAGGATTCTCTCAGAATTGGCACAAAAGTTCCGATTGGTGGCTATTTTTAGAAGTTAGAGTTTTAGAAAACTACAAATTACATGAAAACCTTGTTAAAAACGATGAGCGCAGGGGGTTGGGTACTGTTTAAGTGTGAGATTTTATCCATTTTGATTCAGATTTTCTTAGCGATTAGATTACTTAGCAAACCCTGGTTGGGATTCTTGGCATACAATTTGATAAAGAAAAGAAACTAAAGTATTTTGAATACCAAAACCTTTTGAAAAACAGAAAAAATGTATTAAAAAGGGAACAAACATTGTCCAAGCAAGTACACATAACGCAGATGCTTCTAGCTACACAATATCATTTTCACGCGACGTGGCGTTCTAGAGTGTGTCACCTGAAAAATCTTAACTCAAGTGCAAGCTGCAGTTTGAGTGCTGCAGCTGGGGGAGCTATGGCCTGAAACAACACAAGAAAGCTGACCTCCTCTGTTTGGGTTCACTTCCGCTCAAAACAACCATGGCTGACGCAGCTCTAGCAGAATATGTCTATTTTTCGCGGTCATGTTTACGACACTTCATCTCCTCTTCATTCAGACAGGAATGGAACTGAAAACGTATCTACTGTGGTCATGGAAATGCTCTGACTAGCTCTATGTCGCCCCCTTGAGGACTCCACCCCCAACGGTTGCGTGTTTGCGTGGCTGGGCCAGGCCAGGCCTTGCCGTTTGCGTTCATGTACTTGCGTGGGCCCCGTTTGAGGCCTAAGGATACCTTTAGTTGGGGGATGAGAATATTCGACATTTACTCGAGACAGGTTAGAGCAAATTCCTGCTGTGACCTGGTGGGGAGACATGCCAGACTACACGTTTAACAGAATGATGTCAGCAACCATGGTATCCCGGAGCGTCACAAAGACCGTTGTAGAATTCGTCAAACAAAGTGAGAGAAGTCCATAAAGTTATAACACGCTGGTGTTTCTCTCCGGGTCTCCTGAGATGCAGAATTAGATGTA
The DNA here is from genome assembly GCA_011952105.1 of Coreoperca whiteheadi. Classification (NCBI taxonomy): domain Eukaryota; kingdom Metazoa; phylum Chordata; class Actinopteri; order Centrarchiformes; family Sinipercidae; genus Coreoperca; species Coreoperca whiteheadi. The sequence continues at coordinate 22,439,207 of CM022492.1, forward strand.
GAATTGGTTATTTTCCTCTAGTAACGTATTTAAAATTCAAATTGCCATTCAAATATGGGAAACAACGTAATATTCAATCTGTAATGATTTGTCCGAATCTGAATTGGGGGTTAGTAAAATGCAAGTCATTCGGTTCGATTGCATACCCTGCTGCCTTATTAGAAAACTAGGCAAACGTTGTTCTACTAGCTTACGCACAATGGAGGAAACTAGCGAGCTGTGCTGAACAGATAACCACCAGAACAAAACTATTCGAGATGAGGGTAAGGATGTTTGCTGCCTTTTAAATACGCAACTCAGCTGTGGCAGTGGGGGTCACAAATTAACAGCGGAACCTTTCAGCCCTACAATGCAATTCATTGCGTACAAATTAATTCGAATGAAATACGTGTTTAGTTATCGTTCGTTCAAACATGATTTTTTTGAAAAAGTGACTGCCCCATCTTCTGCTATGACACACTGCGCAGCATAAAATGACAAATTGTTGTGCCTGACGCTCATTTTTCGGTCCCAGTGCCCCGTATTTATTTACTCTGACCATTATCGGGCTGATACATTTATTTGTCATGAAGGACAAGCTTTTTTGTGATTCACTTTACTTGAAAGGGCCTTACATTTATCATCATTTAATTTAGAGACATTATGACGACAACTGGGGACATCAAAAACACTGAAGTGCCATACCACGCTACAGGAAACTCTTTGTCATGTTTTATGTGCTTCCTCTATTGCGTAGTGGTGATGTAGTAACGCAGTAGTTTCAAACTTCAGGAATGGATAAGCCAAAAGCACGTTTCTTAAAATAAAGTTCAACTTTTTGGGAAATACACTTCTTGCCCAGAGTTAGATGAGATGATTGATGCCAATCCCACTGACTCCCTCACTCCCTCTGACTGCTAAATATGAAGCTACTGTCAAACCAAAGCCAAAAATGTGTACAAATGACGAATCGGGACTAGTAACTTCCTGGAGTCACGACCTAGAGATAGCCTGCCACATAACAAAAGCAATACCCTAACCCTACTGGCTGGATCACAGTCCGTGTGGTTCTCATGTAGATCACATCACCTGAGACACATGTTGGGTGTAGGTAAATCATCCCATACATTCGGAACATTTTCAGGTTTTAAGCCCAATGACGTGGCCCATGTGTCCTTTTTAATCCAGGCCAAACTCACATCATTGGTCTCTTTAGCTTGTGGACCACAGAAAAACTGCATCATTTCATCTTCCAGATTGTGTTTGGTTACTAAAATACTCTGTCGGTAAGGGAACAGACCCAAGTCTTGTCTCCGATCTGGACAGTCATCAAAAGGAACATTTTTTCCTCGAAACCTCCGTTGGTGTGACTGAGAATATTGATAACGCCTGAGGTGGATTATGAGGGATGACACATTACTCAGGTCTTCACAAACCTTCTTTAAATAGACGTGTTGAGTGTGTGTCACCTCTCGCTGACCTGACACACTTTGCTCTCTAGTGTCCGACACGTGGTCATCTGTCATTGGGTCTTTTGATGCAGATTCAAAATATCTTTCTATTGCGAAAATAACATTCTGAAAGTTCTGCACCCTTTGGGAAGGTTGGCGTGTAGTGCTTGCTGCGTTGTGCACGTCTTTGGGGGAAATTACGACAAGCTGCACGATATGTTTGAAAGCTCCAGAAAATGCCAGAATGTGGACCTAGAATTTGGTCAAACTAACTATTTCCAAGGTCCAGAAACAAGTGATTCTTAACCTTCCACCAAATTTCAGTAAAGCTGCACCCATAAATATTTTTATATGAACTATGGTCAAATGACTATGCGTAAGCTAAATGGTGTCGCTGTAAGTAACGAACGCACGGAGAATTATTAGCATTGTTATTATGCGGTCGACTGAGCTGTTTAGCTTCCAGCTCATTGTTTTGGTTTTACGACCCACAACTTTACGGTTCTGGTTCAGTCTCACAGCTCTCGTCAGCGTCGTTTCCTCTGCTGCTCTGATAAACCCACTGTACACTACCTGCACAGCTTAATCGACTGATCTGATTAGCAACTATTTCGATTATCTTTTAATCGTTTTAGTAATTTTTCAAGGAAAAATGCCAAAGATTTGCCGGATCTAGCTTCTCATATATTTGTCATATACGATATCAAAGTTATTACGTGCGGCCACGGTGTAAACGTTTCACTATTTCCTGACAGCTCATAGACAAAACAACGAATCAACAAAAAGTATCAAAAATGAAAATAATCGTCAGTTGCAGCCCGGTAACAACTGGCCAAGCACCCAACTGCAGACAAATAAAGTTTGTGGTGAAGGAAGTAGAACATCCAGCAGCTGGTGGAGACAAAACCAGAGTTAAAAGGAGAGTGAATACTGGACTCAAACTAGTCAGGTGGACAAAAAGAAGACTCCAAAGTAATAGTGACGAAGGCAGCTTTGCAATAAAAAAAACTTAATGAGTTGCTAATTTGTCAGGTTGTTTTTGCACTATTCTGACCCCTAGTGGCCAATAACTGTTGAATGCGTTTGCGTTTTTGAGATGCTTGCTAAACAAACCGGCAAACCAACAGGACTAAAAATGTAATGTATTAGTAATGTTGCAGATAAAAAGGTAACAGGGCTGGGTTGCACGCCAGATTCAGAAATAATACACCCTTCACCCCCATGACCACACTGCCTGCACAGAAGCAGCTGACTGGGGACTACACCACTGCCATTCCAGCTGGGTCTAATTTAGCTGCCCACCCCCTTCCCTCTCTGTTAATTTTATTATTATTTTTAAACATAACCGTTTCCTCTTGCGGTTATTGTTAATATCTGGAAATACACTCCCGCGGCCTCAGATCACTCAGAAGTGTTTGCGTGGTGTGTGATTAAAGGCGCCTGGCGAGCCTGAAGTCCGGCCTTCGCGTGGGTAGGCAGAGACAGCAGCAGTGGCAAGACTTTACAGGAATATCTCAAATAAATCAGGTGTGATAGCTGAGCGGAAAAAACGGCCCATTTTCCATGTCCACATTCCAAATATTTCTTCTACTAGGAAATCCAAGGTTTAACACCTTTTGTCATAGACCACTTCTGCTGGTGCTTCTAACAAAAGACAAGGAAAAAAGGGAGTGTAAACATCTTTTTCCACGGGTTTGTTTGTTGTATTTTCCCAGGCAACAACAGAATCATCCGTTTACGCACCTCCGTCATGCTATCAGCTATTCCCCCTCCTCCTCCTGTTCTCATCCTCCCCCAAGCTTTTCCAATACATTCTCAAAAACACTCCTTGAGTAATTGTAGTGGTTAACGCAGCAGGCCAGATATCCAAACAGGAAACAGGAAAAAGTGCAGAAATTATTCCGATCAAATGAGATTGGATGATGGAAAACAAGGCAAGAGGAGACATGAAAGGAGGGTCAGAAAGTGCACTCTTGAAGTCGGCCTCACGCCGCTGCTTGTTTTGATTGCAGTGATTAAAAATGGACAGCTGAGGACCCAAAGTCACAGACTCATCTTGATTTTATCACAGCCCGAGATTTAATCCTCTGGAATTATTTTTAGCCCGGTGCACCGGTGTTATCAGAGGTCTCCCGGTGACGGGATTCAGCTGTGAGGGATTATGTTGAGGTGAGAGACGGAGGCCTTTCGCATGCAGACGGGCCCAGAGTGCGGTCACGCAGAGGTCTCCGCATCCACACTGGGCCTTGCTGCCATTAGGGGCCGGTCATACCGTTGGCCTGTCATACAGTGTTGATGTTTGGATGGAGAAAAGGTAAATGGAGTGTAATTTTTGGATGACAAATCTCTCCTCTCTTCTCTCTCTCTCCTTTATGTCATCTTCTGCCAGTGGTATCGATTCTGCAAATTAGTAAATATTGTCTTGTGAGGCATTACAGAGGGAAGTGGATTAGATCATTTTCCTATCATAGCACTCCTTCATGTCTCTGTACACTTGACCGTTCATTGCCTTGGTGAGAGGCAAATGAGTTGTATAATTCTTTGAGGTTTTGGTTGTCGGGTTGCCATAGGAAACAATGTTATGAGAATGATGGCGGTGAAACAGAGTACCTCAACTCCAGGCCTGTCAGCTGCAGCTTGGCAGCACACTGTGTGAAGCTGAGACTATTTGGTACTAGCCAGTGCCAGTTCCTGACGTAAATGTCTCGGCGAACTTACGGAGTGAAGGGTGTTAGGTTGCAGAAGAGGCACACCTTCCACTTTTCAAAAACGCGCCGTGTGAACCTGCCCGCCAAGCGAGCTGATTGGTTGATCCAACCACTGTCGGGAGGCAGTGATGTTAACAGAAATGTTATACGAGTTTTTGTTTTTTTCCCAGACTAAAGTTAAGTTCCCCTTGGTTGGTTTTCCGCTTGACTGCATTGCATCAAGACAGCACGAGTAGGCTGGGACACACGGTACAGTAGCTGGGATGTGCCAATCCAGGAAACAAACGCGACAAAAGTGTCAAAACATGTTGACGCACAGTGGGCATATGTTGCCGCAACAACGCACGTCAACCTGTGATGGTGAATTCCACAAAACTGTTTCGCAGTATCAAGGTTTGTGGTTGACCAGTCAGCTATGTTCAGTACCGTAAACTCCAGTCAGATGTTTCCTGGTGGGAAAGTCCTCTCTGGGGCACTTTTGGGGCCCAGGAACCAAACCCGGATGTAGATTCCTGCACTTGAACCGTAGGTAAAAAGTCCCTCTAGTGGGAAAAGCATAGTGAAATGTCATTTTGCAGATTCACTGACTGCCACATTTAATGCTGAATACACACGAAAGAATTTTGGGTCAAAACAAGAGATAACAGAAGGCCAAATGCTCCTGACTCATGCAGCACTGTGGACTAAATCAGACGGACCTAATTGAAGCCACATTCCTACGAGTGAGGCTTGAATTCCAGAGCTATTCCTGCACACGGCACACACTGAATGCCACACACCCACATGCACAAAAACACACCTACGAGCGTAGAGGATGGCAGGCTTTCAGTCGAATAGAACAATCCTGACTTCATCAGTTAGGCTGGAAGCAGAGGCTGTAACTGTCACAACGTGGAATTCCTTATCTCTTCCCAGGGTGACATCAAAGAGGGCTTTTCTAAATTCTTTTCAGGATGTGCTTGAGAACTTTTTACAGTTGAATGTGCGGTTGTGATTCACTGTGTTTACATAGAGACCTTCGCCACAGAGTGGCTTTGGCCACCCAGCCATAACAGTCCATGAAAATGCAGGGTCAAGACATCAAAGACCTTTTCAAGATTATTCCAGTCAGGAGCGTGAAATAACACTGTGACAAATGCAACTCGCATGGCAGGATACAATGTCCCTCATCCGTTCGCATTCTGTTCTCAATCAGATTGCTTATAAATGTCCAAAATTAAACCAGGCCGCTCCCTGGAATGTGGCTTCATGGTTGTACCGAACACAAACAGGTCAACACTTGAACAAACGTTGCTGTCTTCAGTAAGGCAGGTGCCTTTTCCATCTCCTCCGCTCAAGCCATGTGCACTGCTCGGTTTGTGAGGGAGAAAGACTGATTACGTAATCGTTCGGGATGCAGGCTAAATCACAATCACAATGGAGGATTTGAGTGACGAAGAGCTGCTCTAAGGGCCCTGTACGCTTCAAACAAAGTGACCGTCAGATCGGCTAACGGCGTCTGAAACCCCCGCCTCCCACACCTTGCCGATGTCGGAGTTGGGGTGGCTGCAAACGTCAATTTTCCGAAACGGACAGTGCGAGGACTCCGCTTTTCGCCACACCTTCAAGCTGAGCAGGTGTAAACACCCCGGCCTTTAGACGTGTCCGGACACCACTTCATTGGAACTAGCTAGTTTAAAGCGTACTGACGCGTAACTCACTTATCAAGCAAAAACCAGTCTCTGGTTCCAGCTTGTTAAACATTTAGATTTGCTGCTTATCTTGGTTTTATATTTTTGTGAATTGAACATCTTTGGGTTTTGGACCGTTGGACAGACAAAACAAGCAACTTGAAGATTTCGACTTTTAGCCCCAAGAAATACGAATACAATTCAATACATTGAGACAGAATGGGGAGGCCCTGAGGAGGCTTTTAGCCCCGCCTTCGAGCGTGGCCATTCACAAAAGGCAGAACAGAAGCCACTTTCACAGATACGTTTATGACACATTTAAAAGATAAGCGGTAAGCGAGCTGAGCGATCTGGCCGGAACGTAACATTAGAGAAAGTCTCTGACGTAGGGAGGAGCAAGCTCATTCAAAGCTTTATAAAAACAAAGATAAAATAAGCTTAAAATGTAACCCTTCCAGCACACCCGTAATCACTGCCATTCCAGTAACGTGTCACCTTCAGATGTTTTTACCGCCAACACTGAAACTCATCAATACCAAATGAAATTGCTTTGTTGTTTCCACTCCGGCATCTGCTGCTGGAGGTTTGTAATCTGGTGTACTTTGCTTCATCCCCGGAGTTCCGCTCTCCGCTGTGTATACTGGGAAACTTTGGCAGGAAGTTTAGAGTGTATGTGAGAGCGTGTACTGTCGGCGTGCGGGGCTGCGAGCGCACGCAGCCGCGGGCAGCTGTGAAAACACGGTCTCGGCACCGACCGCCGCAGAGCGACGCCGGAGACGCTGCACGTGTGGTCCAGCCTGGAGAAGATGGGCACAGGTGAGCCGGTGCCACAAGCTGCAGAGAGACCCGTCCATCACTGGCGTAGGAGGACATCCTCCCTGTACCGTTTGTTCGGGTACTCGTTGTGTAATCGCTGACACACAGCTGGTACGGGAGGAACAGCACATTTCTGAGCCAGGGAAGTCAGTTCTGCATTTGTGGACTCTACCACTCTTCCCTGGTTCCACTTGTGCTTTTCAATTTATTCCACAAATTCGATTCATTTAAAGAAACCTGAGCAAGTTGGTCGCTAATTTTCTTTCAGGAGAAAGTCTCTGCACCAAAAACACGCCTGCTCACAGTGAAAAGGGAAAACAATCTTCTTGCCAATCAAAATGGAGCTCCAGCTGCCAAAAGAGATGGCAGTCAGGACTCATCCTGCCATCAACGGCTACGTTGGCCTTTACGTTTTGCTCGTGTAATGCGATGGATGGCGGACAAGACACAAGCCGCTGAGACAGAGTTTGGCTCCACTAGAGCGCAGTCCCTTTATTTCAGAGCGTTCGACGGTGTGTTTTTAACAAGAGTTCTGAGGGCTTTTAACATGCTGTCTGTCATGTAATTAGTGTCTATGGCTAGCTCCCAGCAGGCAGCTTCAAACACTTTCCATGGCTGCACACCTCGCAGGCCAAGAAGCACTTGCAGGGAGAAAAAAGGAAAGCAACGGTTAAGCAATGTTTTGCAACGCTACCTTGAGCCAACATGTTGAGCTCAAGGTAAGTGCATAACTTATCAGTGTACAGAATCTGAGCTGCAGACATGCCTTCCGTGGTTTAATTTGAAATGCTCATCACAGGTGGACAAAATAAAGCTGTTTCACTATTTCGTGCTAAAAAAATATCATGCTACTCGACTTCCAAATTCCAAAAAGACTGATAAAATATTTGATACGGAATCTAAGCTGGCCCTGGAAATGATGCAGGGGTGGGGTGGGGGTGGAAATATATAACACTGTACATTATTACAGATGTGTGTGAGCACGAATGCATAAGAGCACACGAGAGAGAGAATGAGATAGAGGGTCTATGTGCATGCAAAGGCATCTGGATTTGATCAGCATTTCCCACCGAACTGCCTGGCTGTGTGGTCATACAGCGTGTGGTGGTGCACGGCAGAGGGGCCTGATGTGTTCGTACGGTTCATGGAGGTGCTGCGACATCGGGGGCATCTGTAAGTTGTCCATCTGTGTGGCTCTCTGGAAGGTTGGCGCTGGGTGAGGATCCCAGATGGCGCACATAGATCAGAGCCGCGCTCGTGTGAACGCACGCCTTGTTGGAAAAACACACGGTGAGAAGATGACGAAGAACACCACAACATGTTCGGAAGCAGTGACTCCGATGTTTGCTCTCGACGGCAAATTGGAAGACGTGCGAGAAGTGAAAACAAATTCAAATTGAAAACCGCCCTCTTACAAAACAAGACAGTCAGGGGAGACAGAAAAATATTTGTGGGTAAAGTAGCCGTCTTTTCCCATGTGTTGAACTGGAGAATAAAATTCAATTAGCGAGTTCACCGCGGTCAGTAGGAGCGCGTGTAAACAGACGCAGGAACGCCAGCCGGGGCCAGGTTAGCTGGGTTAAACACTTCGGTGACTCAGACGCAGTTGCGTGGCCTCCCAGCCGCTGATATCTTCACTCATTAATGTGTGGCATGGAGGGAGAACACATGGCAGCAACGCGCCTTGGCTCGCTCGCACAAGTTTATGAAAGTAGAGGAAACCAGACACGCAAACGGATGCCGACTGGCTCGCTGGCCTCTCTACGAGGGACGTCTGGATGCCTTGGACGTGCGTGCGTGCGTGTGTGTGTGTGTTTCTGCAAGCGGCTGCTGTATTTCATTTTTCAACATTTATCTGCCCGCGCTGTGGCCTTTCAGGTCCGGCTCTTGTCCACCGGAGCTACAGATGTATGCTAACTAGTAGCAGAGCTCTCTTCCTCTCCCACTCTAAAAAAACAAAAAACAAAAAAAAAAAAACAAAGGTTCGGCCGAGGCCGCCCACCAAACACAACCGCCCATACCAGACGAGTGCATCACCCCTGTTCGGAAAGAATGAACACATTGCTTCCTAATGTGTTCCCAATGGGTGCAGGTATTTGTCAGTGATCTGCGGTATAATTGGTTCTTAAACTAGCCCATGATGCTCTGCAGACAAATCCTCCCTCTGCTCTGACATCTGCATATTATACAGCAGAGACATAACAGCAGTTTGTAAACAGTGGGCCCTGTGATCACAATTCCAAACTAATGAAAAAAATTCTAAATGAAAACAAAGAAAATTACTTTCCCCATCATCTTGAAACAGTATCTGACAAAGTTTTCCTGCTCGTAACATCTCGGAATTGAATGCCTTTCCCTTTCGAAAGGGTCTGATCCAAACTAGCGGCCTCTATCGCAACAGGGTCAGCGCTGTTTGTTCCTTTAACAGTTAGTGACCTGACTCGGTGGTCCCTCTGATTAGAGCCCAGCTGAGATCAGACAGCGAGCTCCAGCAAGAAGACATCAGGACCACTCCGGAGCCCCTTCAAAACATGCCCTTTAATTATTTTTGTAAGTGTAAGTGAACAAGTGAGTGGAAACTATGCAGAGCCCAGCCTCCCTCCGCAGGGGAGCGGGGCTGTTAGCTCGTGGCACAGCAATGGGGTAGGACACATTTACACGTCAGAGGTTCAGGTTAACATGTTCGTGTCAACACCTGTCCAGGTGCACTGTCCTGTCTACATCAGCTACACATTTATTCATCATTCACGCTGTATTACACAGTCCCCTGAAGGGACAATTGTGACCTTTATCAAACGGTTTTGGCTGAACTCTATGACACTCCGTGAGCCCACACGTCTCCTAACACAAACAGCAAAGTCACATTTTCAAAATAGAGACAAGAGACCCAATGAGAGATGCTGCATCGTCATGCACACAAAATAATAATGTTTTTCATTTGTTTATATCTTTGGAGAACGGGTGGGGAGGAGGCCGAGGAGATTCAGAGTGTCTTCAGAATGTTAGAGGGAAGAAAGATTTTGTTCCAAAACAGAACACGAGCCAAAGAGTGAGTTCTGAAAGCCAGAAATCTGACAAGTACTGGTGCGTCTAGGGTTGCAACTAACAGCTATTTTAATTATTAATTATTCTGTTGATTATTTTTCTGGTTAGTCGATCAATGAAGGGATTAGACTGTGTCATTAAACAGGTGAAGGTCTGTCTTGTTTTCAATTTTCAAGAGCCCAAGTGAAGTCTTCAAATTGCTTGTTTTCACCGACCAACAGTCCAAAACCCAAAGTTTACAATTATCTACAACAGACTCAAAGTCCTGGAACCAAAGAATGTTTGGCATTTTTGCTTAAGAAATTGCGTAAGCGCTTGAAAGTATGCTTCGAATGAGCTAGCTTGAGCGAAGCGTCGTCCGGACACGTCTAAAGGCTGCAGAAGAAGAGGGTGCAACGATGCGACGTAACTCAAAGAGCGCCAGTCAAACCCGAAACAATGAAAAACCACAAGGGAAACGTTACAGAGAGAGGCGCACATTTCGGACCGTCTCCTTGAAGGCACTCCTGGTGTCGCATTCGGTTGTACTTTCAAGAAGTGAAAGCAGTTGTCTGAAGAATGAAACATTTTTTAAGAACAGTTTAATAGCGAAGCGCCCACTTTCTCACCTGGTCAATAGTTCTTCGGACTGTCGGAAAGCAACAGAAATTGGCAGAGCCACTAAGCGCTTCATTTAAAAACACGCTTACACCTTTAATCTGAATAGTGGTGGATTCATTTTCTGTCAAACGACAGGTCGATCAATTTACAAAATCTTTTTAAGTGCTTAGTCAGTTATCAGTATCGATCCGTAGTCCCATGAAGCCCCAGTGGGCACATGTCTACTTGGCCAGAGACAACACGACTCTTTCAGCATCCTGACTCCTTACCTCATGGTGAGTGTGTGGCCCGTCTATCACCCTGTGTCCTTTGCTTTCTGCCACACCCTTCTCCACAATCTCTTTCTCCTTTCCTGCTTCCCTTGCTCCTCCCTTCCTCACCTCAGCATCTTCACCGCACACTCTGTCCCGGTCAGCCTCTCATTATTTTTACCCACCAGAATGTGGACCAGCTCCACTTCATGCGAACAGAAAACCACAAGTTCTGTTCTGGCTGGACAGCACCCAGGCTCGAGAGCTGCTTCAGACTGTTCACTAGCAATCTCGACTTCTTGGACAAACTGACACTTTAAAAGGAGAAGAATAGGGAGAGGAAGCAAGAGATAATTACTTTGTTGAATCCAAAAATCATAAATTAGAACATATCAACCATTTATAGCCATCATTCATATCCCCCATTAAGTGAGTGAGACTGAGACAGAGTCAAAACATTCACTTTCTGCTCTAGTTTTCTCCATGTCAGCTCTCAGGATGCTGGCACATTTCCGTCACATTAAGAGCTTCCCGGCAATACGTGCCAAGAAGCCCAAACACAGCAGTGACCAGAGCTGGGCATTATCCCAGCCGAGCCCGAGATGTGCTGTCACTAGGTCAGGTCGTGAAGGGTCGGTAATGCCCGGGTTGCGAGCATCCATCAAAGCAACGCCAGGACGGAAATAACCAGCTCTTGTCACAATTACCAGTTTGATTTAGCTGTGCTGAAGATGAGGTCTGACAGACTGGCAGCATGCTGCACTAGGCCAGGCTTGACAGGAAACTGGCTGGGTTTTGGGCAACGGGCTACCATTGTTTTTTTTTAGTCAACTGTGAGTGCAAGTAAGATTTATGTATTTATATGCTTGAACTTTCATGAACATTATTACCGCAATTCAAAGAGCCAAAGTTCCTGCTTGACAAACAGCAAGTCGTTTTGTATCAAGAGATGTTTTACGATGCTTATTTTAACAAGCTTGCTGGTAGCTTTCGCTAACATGCCCCGTTCGTTAATGCATCCTTGGTAGCTTAGGCCCACTAATGTTATGTGAGCTTCGTGTCCTGGTATGTGATGGTGGGTGGCCGGTAACTTAGCCGCGGGTACGTTATGCTAGCATGTCTTCGTCCGTCTCTAGCTTTGCCGGCTAATGTTTTACTAGGTATCGTCCTAATTAGCTAATATTGGACAGCTGGTAGTTTAGCCCCACTAACGTTATCCCACCTTATCTTGGTCTGCCTACATAAGATAAGAAATAACTTCATTGTCGGTCACAACGTAACATAAACTGTCCCTTGAAATGGCTCGACAAAAAAACTGCACATTTAGAACACACACACGTGGAATAGGACTGAAACTGCTGAAAACTACAAGTGACAAGAACCTTGTTAAGCAGGTCGGAGTACGGTGCCTATTGAAATCCGTTCAGGGCGATGACCCCAGAGGGAGTAAAAGATACGTTAGTCCTGCTGACATTTCGCCAGTTATCTTGGTCTGCTTGTAACAATAATAATATTCCGGCTTCGTGCTCCGTTAGCTTGTCCTGTTCAGCAGCTGTCGATTTTTTTTTTTAACGTCATATAGAATTTGCCATATTTACCAGTTTCCAATTTAGCCCTCACATCAACACCTAAGATGTAATTTTGACTGTGAATCTTCTGAAAGCTTCGATATAAAGCACGCGACACTAACGCTGCGTGTTATATGGGAGCTAAAATAAATGCCAGCTTCCGATCTGTAGTTCCATTCATGTCGACATGGATGTAGTTGTAATTAACACAAAAGTGCCTGAAAAGGCAACAAATGTTGGCGCCTCACATCAGCCAAAGGCCGCCATTTATGGTAAGTGAACTGAAATTGAACGGATGTAGTGCTGTATTGTCAGTGCAAAGCATTTTCATCGACTGTCACGCGACCAACTCGGCAGTAACATAACCGACTTGATTCGTCCAATCACGTGAAAACATGGGAATCTTTTTCCATTTCTACCATCCATCCCATTTCACATGAACCCGGAAAAGTACAGAAGCATCTGAAAAGCAAACAAACACGGATGCCTCTCGTCAACTCGATTATTCAAGGAAACCACACCAACACTTGTTGGTAATTTGGTAAATGTAGTGCTATTTTTATCCCCTTCACAACCAACTGTGCACTCTACAACTCTAAGTAGATGATATTTCAGTTTAATTTACACTTGCAAGCAGCACTTTGAGTTGTATGGTGGTGCAAACAACTGCAAGTTGTAATCATAGAAATCTGTTGGCTGCAATCGGTCCCACAAGATGGGATCGAAGCGCTTGCCCTGCTAGCGTGATGTTAACTTGGTGTTCTGCCGGCTCAACTGGTACTTTTGCTCCAGGCTAGTAAAATGTGCTAATTGACCTTTTAGCTGGAACTAGTTTGATTATCGTCAAGGTGTCAAAGTTAACTTGACTAGGACTTGTAAGGGCTTTAAAAAGGACCGCAGAGGAAGTTGGGGCTGTCCGTCCGTCAGCTGTCTTGTGGACTGTATAAACGCAACCTAAAAGTGTCCACGCTGGTGTTTCGATTGGCTAATGAGGATACGCAGGGGGTGCGCTTTTCACCACCAATATCCCTCCAACGCACCTGGTCCTCTTCTCTGGACGCTCTAATAATAGAATATACTGTACAAAGTCATTACGCCCATATGAAACTGTAAAATGTCTGCACACGGACAGCTGCAAATTCCTTTAAATGTGTTGCATGGCAAGTGCCTCAGTATCCCAATAGATCAATGAAACTAGCCTTTGCAGACCATAACTATAAGCAGAAATCATTTCATTATTCTGTTGGTGTGCTTTTATTTGCCTGGTGACTGTATCAACAAGGTATTTGCTGTTCAGCTCCGCTCATGCCAAGAAATACATAATGAAAAAAAGAAAAAGGTTTTTATTCTTTTTAAAGAATAAAAGGGCTGTATCAATTTCCCAAAGAATACATCAAGTCAAATGGGCAGGCTAAGCTCTCACTTAAAGGAGTTTCAGGTTCATATAAAAAGGGATATGTTTTTCCATGTCATGTCTCATTTGCTTGTTCAACAATCAAAATCAACCCAACTGGGCCAAATAATTGAGTCCAGCCCTGAATGTGTGAGAGAGAGGGAGAGAGCTGAATTGATTTATACACTGAAACATCTATCATCATTGAATAGTCGCTATTAAGCTAGAACAGAAGGCAAGGATTCAATTAAAACGCACCCTTACTAAGTATTACTCCACACAAAAATGTGTCTGTGGCCTAACAAGAAACACAACCTAACAAGCTTTTTATAATGAGATGAACACTTACTTCTTGCCTGCAGCGTTCCTCTGCTTTGTTCCGAGTGGGAAAGATTTACTATTTGGTTGTTAGTTCAAAGTCATACCAGTAAATTCTTCATGTAGACAGGACAGGAAAAGTGAACTGTACCCTTGTTATGACTTGATTTTCCTCTGCTATTGCCTTTATAGCCGCAGATTAATAAGAGAAGAACTGGAACACCCTCAAAGTTAGGTCCTGACTGTTCTGCACCTCACATCCCATAAAGTAAAAAAAAAAAAAGAAAAAAAAAAAAAAGAGACTCGAGATGATAAATTGGATTTTGCAGAGGTAAGGCTCTGAGGGCATGCTGGACACTGGAGTCTAACGATAAGCCCTCTAATTGAAGCTCATGGGAACAAGGGGTTGGAAGTCTAATCATTAGTTAAATGGTACATGGATAAAATCTGGATAGTAGGGTTAACTGTAATCCTTTTATGTAGATTTATGTCAGCCACCCTACCCTCTTATCAGGTAAAGCATTAGGTACCAAGGTATAGTAATAGTGCCAATGGTTTGTAAAGCTTAGTTCGCTGATATGAAATAGTTATACGTCAAAGGAAAATGACACTGCGTATTCTGGAAGATGTTTCGGCTTCATCAGCTTTACAGATGTAGATCCAGATCCAATTAAGCCTAGCGCCAAAACCCAAATTAAAATTGGGGTTCTTCCAGGATTGGATTTAATATGTATTCCTGATGGCGTTTTCCCACCTTATCTGAAGCCTTCTGATCTTCGGTTCTTCAAGAATACACAGAGATGACACAAGATTTCACAACTTTGGAAAAAGTTATCACGGCGGCGATTGTTTTACCCCTCGTTCACGTGAAGTAACGCAGCGGGAATGTCACGGCTCTAGTGTTGAGCCCGGTTCGAACTTCTTCGCCAGACGACCCTCTGCGTTGGCAACCCCACTGCATCAACAGAGCGGCCTTATTCAAATGAGCGAGGGGGCTCCGTTTTTTGAAAAGCAGTGTCGATGACTGTTTGAACACAGCCTTACAACGCTCCGAGGTAATGCGGGAAGTCACGTGATGTTTACGTAGCTCAGAGAAAACTAAGGATGTTTGGGTGGAGGTGGTGCATTGGCGTAGGTCAGCTTTCACGTCCCAACTCCTACCAACTGTCAGCCTTAGTTTTCTTTTATATTTCACAATGATGATGATCTTCCCTTACCTCATAGCAACCGTTTCTTGCCAAACCTAAACTAGCTATATTATAGAGTTGCCCAGTGGAGATATTGTAGGGACAATCAATTGAAAACCTTCTTAGTCATTTATGTCAACAATTCTTGTTCATCTATGCTGATGACGTTTATTCATTTTCACGCACGCCCCAGTTCGTATACCTTTATACATCTTTATTTTACTCGTCTTAATGCCTTTTGTGTCTTACGTAAACCACTTTGTATTGCTTTGTTGTTAAAAAAGGTGCTATAAAATAAACCTGCCACATTTTGATGATATGGCCATCGTCGACTTAATTCAATCTGGTTACACTACATAAGCCATTTTCCAGGTTACAACATTTTTAGAGATGTTCCGATACCCTTTTTCCCTTCCCGATACCGATACCTGGGCCCAGGGTATCGGCCAAAATACCGAGTACTGATCGGCCTTTGTAGCGCAACCATTGTGTTCTTCGGGGTGAAGCATCTTCAAATGCTTTGTTAAGTTACTCGTGTTAAAGTTTCTAATACTTCGAAATTGCAGCCTAGCATACGAGACATGTCGCCGTTTTACTGGCTGGTTGGTCGGTACACAGGTTCAAGTACTCGTCGATACCAACATGCCAGAATTTGTTGTGGTATCGGGGATATTTCCGATACCAGTATCAAAATCGGAACAACTCTAAACATTTTAGTGCAGTCACAACAGTCAGGGAAGAAGATTCCCTTATTGCGTTTGTCTGATGTGGGGGGGGGGGGGGCGAGACAAAGATCCGACATTCTGTAAACCTTGTGTTCATGGCTTGGCTCACGAGACCATACTGTAAAAAGGCCTGTGTTTGCTAATGAGCACTTTGTCACACAGCGTTAGAGTTGTAACATCCAGACGTTTCAATGATTTAACGACTAGGTCCGACAGAAAGGCAAAGCGTGTATAAATGGATTACTAAAGAGCTCAGTGAAATGCTAACATTCCTCATTAAAGTCTTCGCCGTCAGCTGTGAGGTGTTGCACACACATTCATAACGTGTCTGTTTTTATAAAGGTTAATAAGCACATTAAATAGGGGCACTCATTTGGAATATTGTGTAACATGAATAAATATTGTGCAAGCAAAGACTGGATAATGTGTGGATAATGTGTTGGGAGTGATTGAGCGAATGTGGGAAAATATCATGGAAAATATTAGCAAATCGGAAAATGTTACAGGTAGTTGGAATACGGGAGATATTGTAACAATATAATGCATTCTGAGCTTGTGATGACAAATCTTCCAGAACAACATGAAATCTCACCCTTTACTCGCTCATTTGCTCATTCAGACACACACACACACACCAGTGCGTGGCGAGGATTGTTTCACTAATGAGTTGGTTTGGCTGCAGTTGAGTTATGGGCATGAGAGCATGGTGGGACCTCACCCCAGCGCAGCCTGGGAGAGTGTACTGAGTGCACCTAACGCCGCGTGCTGCCAAGGTGCTGCACGGACTGATTTATCAGCCTGCAACTGTTTGATTGATGAGACAGAGGTGCTTGGTAGACGGGTGCCACGACCCGACCACAAGCAGTTTGCAGGAAATAGTCATATCCTTTACTTCGGGTCCAACAGCAATATGAATTCTGTTCGGTTTTTCTGAAAAGAAATGTAAATTAAAATGATAGCGCAACAACTGTGCATATGCTTCTCTTTTTCATGTTAAAACCGTTTCTGGCTATATTTTTAGAAGCAGTGTCCAAGCCTCCAGTCTCTGAGTGGGCGTCTCTTGTGGCGTCAGTGGAGCGCCATTGTTGCTAACTACAAAATGTCACACTGTACGTTTATATCCTACGAATGTCCATTTAGGGAGTCCACATGACGTTAGCTATCAGGTATTAGTAATTCAAGCTGTCTGTCTTTACAGCATTCAACAGTTCCAAAGGATCCACAGTGCTGTTAGGTTCGCATTCCACTCAGGAAATGGAGTTAGCGAGGCTGCTAACGTTACCACGGATTTCCACTAGACGTCACTTTTCGTTCGTGTCATTTCAACACCTGCCGAGTCATTAACCAGGTCACCATCCAAATGTAGCACAAATTTTAACAGAAGTTTCTGAAAAATCTGCAAAGGTAAAAGCGAATTCATGAGTGTTTCTGTCCACTTCGAATGTTAGGAGTTGGTTCAACGGGGTAAGCAGTAGGTGGCGCTAATGCTCGAGTCGGGTGCGATTACACCATTGTAGAAGAAGGGGGCGCAATGAGGTGACGTAGTTAAAAGAGCTCCCCTCAAACCTCGAATGGCGGCAGACGACGCAGAAAACATGATGGAAACCTGGCATTTACATTACTTTCATCTATTCATTTGAGGAAGGTTTGCCGCCTCCTTATCAACGAGCACATCTGAGGTCTTCGCCCGCCGACATTCTTCGTCTCTCCAGCGAGGGGGGGGGGGGGGGGTAAGCTTCAAGTCCCATGCTTCATGTGTTTTTTTTGCTACGTCTGTTTCCATTCCACTCTTTCGCATTTTCTTTTTAAATCGATAC
>CM022492.1:22463583-22485489 GCA_011952105.1 Coreoperca whiteheadi
ATGTGACGACAAAGACGGCCGGAGGGATGTTGCTTTTTTTTTTTTTGTAGGATTTAATTTTTCGTTTTTGTTTTTTGAATGTTTATAAATCTTTTTTTTTTTTTTTTTTTTTTTTAAAAAGCAAAACATAAAATCTTTTCGCCTCAGCGCCCGTTTCCCCACTTTTCTGAGTTAAACACCTCGCAAAGGTAAGGTATTGTCCTGCACACATTCTCAAAAGATAAGGAAAGACATTTGTGCTTTGCTGTTTTTCCCTCCCTGAGCATCAGTTTAGGAATCAGTGTGTGAATGAGCTTCAGCTCTCATTAAGCTCTCTAAACAACGCAGTTTTCCTGGCCGTAAACTCTTTGGCTGCGTTAAAGACTATTTTCACCTCGGCACAGAGTTTGAAGTAAAAGGAAGCCAAGGCTTTCTCGATGGAGATTGTGGATGAATTAGGGGCTAAGTAAGCGAGCAAATCATTGAATTTCGACCTCATGCTAAGATCTGAACACTTGCCCTGCAGAATGCTGTCGATCTGATTGGAAACTTTGTAGTTGAGGGTCAAACCGAACTCGTGCAGCCTGCAGGACAACGCTTGAAGTGGCTGATATTTTTAGCGCAGCTGGAATGAGATTGTTTAAACAAGACAGCTTTCCAAGGGCCCACGAGAGAGGTTGAATCATTTTTGCCCGGCACAGTCAAAGACATTAAGATTGGCATATCAAAGGCTGGATGTTAGATCGCTGATCGGGTTTCTTGAACCTAAAAGGAAATGACATAATTGTTGCAAAAGCAACACCAAGTCAAAACCAAGTCAGCAGTGAACACACAATACGATGTAGTGGTAAGCGCCGGCTTCCAGAAGTAGCCCTCTTTGACGATATAGTATGAGCTGAGCAAACACAGGCCTGTTTTTATTGGCGGTACCTAAGAGGCCGTTTACACTGGCTGTATAATAGCCAGTAAACAGCACCAATAGACGAAGGAAATTGTTTGTTGACGGTGAGTTTCAGACACCTTGATTTTATAGATCCAAACTCTAAGCGTGGCACCATAAACAGGGTTTATAAACCATTTAATCTGTGATTAAAACCAAATAGGTTAATAGGGATTTTGATCTTTTATGAGTGTCTGATCAAATTAATGTCTTAAAAGCAATAATAGGTGCATCATGAGGCTTAGACTGCTTAATCTATGATGATTTAAGTGTTTTGAGTCAGGATTGGGAGCCAAATGGGCCCAGCGGTACGTTTCGAGGGGGTCCGTGCTTGTGTCCAAGAGGAACATACACAATACTGTCTAACTGTTTTGTTGCTTTTTCCAATTACGTTACAGAGAAAATCATTTCTATGTTAGTACAAAATCATGTAGGTGAAAAATACTTTGGCTGACGGAACAAGTTGCCGCTCAGCCCTAGACGCTCCAGAGCTCCTCCATTGAGAGGATTCAAGCTTGAGAGTATAACGGAGAGGTTCCAACTGTTTATTACCATATAGTAGCATTAATAATGCTACGTGCATGGTCACTCCCCCCCCCCAACGTTTTCCACCACCGTCCCGGAACCAGCCAGAAAAACTTTTTTTTAGTTTTAACCGTCCCAAAAATCAAAACGTTGTTTCTTTACTTCATCCGGAGTTGTTAGTGGCATAATAAAAAAAAAAACATTAAGATGTTGAGGAAATAACTCATATTTATTTTTGCTCCATTTAAAGAAAAAGGTTTAAAACAAAACCTCACAATCTGTATCTGTCTGTAAATGGTAATCAACAGAATTAAGAAAAAATATATAGTAGGGATGCACTGATTGTGAAATTCCGGGACAAAACCGATGTTTCAAATCACAATTTGACCGACAGCCGATGCTTTTTTGTTTTTTTGCTGTGGTACATTTTGTTTTTGTTGTTATTTATTTATTTATTTTTGAGAGAAAACTACCGAAAAATAACCGAACGGTTTTAAAGTCATTCAGCCCTTCAGTACACCATCTTTAAATGACAATAAATTCAATCATACAAATGTATTAAATCACTTTTAAAAATAACTCTCTTTCACATGGAAATTATTTTTTTTTGTTAAAATAACTGCTTCAAAAGGCTTTTCAGCCTGCTATACAGCTAACACAAATAACCAACACAAAATTCAGCCAGTGCAGAATTGATGCGACACAACGGAAAAACATCGGCCACTGCCATCGCTCACTGTCATCCTACGTGCCGATACAGACGTTCGGCCGAGATATCGGCGCGTCCCTAATTAACAGGACACACGAATTTAGTAACACAGCAGCGGCGTTTCCGCCACCTCGACCACACGGCCCATAGACACAAACACAAAACAAGTCAACTGAGATTGATAAGACTGAGAACTGATGAGTGCCTTTCAGGCTTCCATGAAATCATCTTGTTGAACATTTTTATTATTTGTCGACTAGGAAAGCTGCCGGGGCTTGGACCCTGCAGGCCGACATGCTGCTTGTTTTGTCAGCTGACAGTTAGGTGGTTGCTGCCGCCGGCGGACCCATTACACTCCATTTAGCCAGTGTTCCCGGCCCTCACTGTTAAAGCCCTGTCAGACACACCGACGGCACCACTGCGCTCTGAAACCCATTATTTCCAAGGGCTTGCGCCGTGCCGCGACAACTAGTTCCAGTTTATATATTGGGCGTTTGCAGTGATGGGACATTTTGTGTTCTACGGGGGTCACTGATGCAATGGCGCTCTCTGGCTCGAAGCCTTTTTTTTATGTTGTTGTTGTTTCACTTCTTCTTTTGTGTGAGATTGAAAATAAGAGAAATGAGAGATTCGCCTCCATCGTGTGAGAAGAACAACAACAAGTGAAGATGGAAACCTGCAAAGTTCGCCAAATAGTCCGGTGGGGTTTAGAGCCAGCATAAAGTAGCCGTTTCCCCTGGCGGTGCTGAGCTAGATTAGCGTCACGTCACGGCCTCGTGAGCCGGGACATAAGGATAGTTATGAAACTCGCACGCGCACACACACAGCAGTTGCTTCTGAATGAAACAAGAGACACAGTGAAATTACTGGAACCTCACGGATCCTTGGCCAGTGCAGTGAGCCCGAAAATCCCTCTTTTTTGGTCTGTACGCAATGTGTGTGTGTGTGTGTGTGTGCTCTCTTATCCAACAGCCTTTTGAAATTTCATCTGCTTTCCCCATATAATCAAGTAACAAGGGATAACCTAAATCTGCTGGCCTGAACACACACAGATCAACAGATTCTGTGCCCCCTCGACAAGTGGCGAATAGGTGGTGCATCTGGCTCCAGGACGGCGTATGGGGTACTGCGCACATCGTCCAAGAAACGGAACGACTCTGGGTCCTGTGATCTTATTTTGGTAAAAGTAGACAAGTCAAAACAGTACAATATTGTTTTGACTTGTCTTTGCCTTTTTCCAGAGAATCTGGGTAATTCCAAAATCTGTGAAAAACCTTGACATTGCCTTGTACTACATGCTCCCGCAGCACAAGGCAACACCGTGCCCACCAACCAAAAACCTGACATTACTCTGGATTTGAATACATTGAAACATGTGGTGTTTAAGAATCAATATTTCAGTGTAAATACGCTTGATTACAAGCCCTGCACTCAAAACACGTACGGTATTACCAAAAAGTACTTAGGGACAGTGCTCTTTAGAAAGTTAAGAGTTTAGTTTTGTTGTCTCGTGACCCTGTCAGGTCAAAGATATTCGTGTCTTCTTGGGGGGGCCCTGGTGGCCTAGGGGAGTGGTAGGCAAATAGGGGCCAAATCTAGCCCTCCAACCAAAATTTTTGCCCCCCCTGAGGAAACCTGGTTTTCCCTTATGCTGAAGGAAATCTATTTGATGAGCACCCGGGGCTGAAAGGACGTCCAATAAACACAGGTCAGTGATAGAATTTGGCCCATCTGAGCAGAACCGATTTACAGTTTAATTCAGCCACAAATGAAGCAGACGCTGTTTATCGTGTGTGGAAAATGACAGAGCACTCTGAGTTTACACATAAGCGGCTGTAACTCTGTAAGTACGAAGCCCTCAGATCCCCCTCCCCCCAATCAGTTTTATTCTGAAACGAATTTAAATAAGTAAAACACACAAAACACGCTGAAAAGAAACAGGCGTGTGTTTTCACCGAACCTGTAAATCGATGCTGGCCTCCCAATAAACAATGCTGGTTGATCTTAACTGCCGACTCCTGGCTGAGGGTTTACCACGCTGACCATGCAATCACAACATCCCCAATTACCCATCTCTCGCTCCAATCGGTGTCTGTCTGCTATCCAATGAAGGCAGATGCTTCTGTGCCGGGTGAGAAAATTCTCCAAGCCTCCTTCACAAAACGTTTTAGTTAGTTCCCATCCGTCTGCTGAGCACCGGGGGGGTGTCAAGGGGAGAGGCAGTATCCTGTGCTGAAGTGTGCACTGCGTAATGCACATGAAAGGCAGGTCGGTCTAATTCAAGGTGAAACCAGAGGCAGGATGTACAGTACGGTGTTCCCTGCTCTGTTAAGAGTCAGGCAGCTGAACCGCAGCGAACCGAACCCCAGCAGCTGCTAAACAGCCGACAAAGCTTCCTACTGCAAAGCTGTTTGTTTGCTTGTTCTGCCTTTTAGGTAAAGATACACTCTCCGTGTCATTTCATGCCAACGATGCAAATCTGCTAATGCCGGCATACACACTACATGCATGCAATCACCCACACACACACACCCACCCACACACACACACACACGCTGCACAGATGGCCAAGAGATGGACACACGCGAACACAAACATGGCTCACGCACACACAGGAAACAAATGTGGGATTGGGACATGGCCGGATTTACCACCAGGGCTTCCTGAGTGGACGCCCAGTGGGTCCTGGCATCGCCCCAAAGAAACAGAAAGGACCACAAACGTATTGAGAAGGTGAAGCAACTGACAGGTGAGGGCACAAATGGCAACTCGGCAGTGCAGAACACCTCCGGCGCCTCATCCCGCAAAAGAGCTGGGATTGATTGATGTGCTGAGTAATATGGCTGCTATGCAAAGGGCAGGTGTGGAAGAGGCCCATTTTAACACAGGTCAGCGTTTCTCTGTACACCAGCGGAAGGCGCACTGAACATCTTATACTGTACATACATTCGGGTATTTATACCCGGATTGTGAAAAAGGAGGGTGGGGGGGAAGACAGCACGTACGTGAAACAAACATATTGTCTGATTTTCGACCGAGAGTGCAAGTAGGGTAACGTGGTTCTGTGTTCAGATGCGAAAGTTAAGAAACGTGTTAAATGTACCTTCTTCTTTTTTTTTTTTTTTTTTTACTTTCAAAAGAAAGATTTGCTTAAAAAGCACTGAAACTGATCGCTACCCCCAGTTCACCTTTTCTGTGATGGAACCTGTCTGTTATAGGCCTGTAAAAGCAAACACCCCGACTGATCTTTTGTTATTTTAAAAATGTCTTCCTTTTTTCTCTTAAGATTCTGGACGAATCTTTGCTTAGAAAGCGGCCAGTGTCTGCATTTCACACCCCGAAATCTTTCTGGCCTCTTTAATGTTGTGCCTTGGCTTTGTGCTCCAACGTTTGATCAGAGCGCAACATTGTGTTCACGTATTTTTGTGGATCATTTTTATTGGGAACAAATTATTTCTTTTTCCTGGAGGTGATTTGTTATGGGTGCACGGTTTTTATTTTTTATTTTTTTTGTTTGCTGAGACCCCCGTTAACCCACCAGCGGTGTGCACACGTAACACGTGCATGCACACAGGCACAAACGGACACATGGACACACGCGCGCGCACAGATTTCTTCACTTCTAAAAAATGCAGTCGGGTTCATAAACATAAAAACTGGCATTCTTTCACAGACACTCGTAGACACCCTGAGAAATGTACTGTGAAGACCCCCCCACTGTGCTCCAACTAGAAAAATAAAACCATTGAGTCATTTCATATGCCTTGCCCTCTTAGTCTGCAGATTTTACAGAAGGTCTCAAATAGCTTGCATTACTTTGTTTCCCTGCTGCAAGAGCCAACGAGCCTTTAGTGCTGTCACAGCAAAAACACTGGAAGGATAAGTTTCATGACTGACGCACAAAATCTCATCAAAACTCTCAAACATACCTGGTGGTTAAAGCCGTTTGAATATATGGCTGGGTTTTTTTTAGCCACAAATGCAGCGTGACTACAAGAGATTGTTATTTTGGTTGACGCTCAGGCCAACTATTTGGTCCAGAGTGACTACAACAGCCATGAACTTTGGTACGTTTTGGTACATTTAGGGTGCCCAGAGGATAAACCGTAACGGTGATTACATTCAAATGTATGTAGCGTTACGGGTCAGACCCCCCCCCATCCCCCGTCAGCTCACATGCTAAATGTTACACATTGTGCAAACGAAGCTCACGTTAGAAAGCGTTGGCGTGTTAGTGTGCTATTGTTAGCATCAAACTTGAAGTACAGCTGAGGTGAATATGTCAAACCAGAATCGGTGCACGACTGAAAATAAGAGCTTGTGCATATTCTAGTTCTCTCTTGTTTGCCTAGTTAGTCATTTACAATAAGAGACAAATAACGTGCACAGATGTTTCAGCAGTGTGCAGGCTCACAAAGTGCAGCTGTAGCTGGTAATGATGAGCGAGGTAGGATGAAGCCCAGCTTGGACCAATGAAAGCTGAGCTACAGCCGACAGTGTAGAACGGAGCTTGACCAGCTGAGTCGGAAATGTCCTAAAATGGCCACTGTACATAAGATAAACAAGCCTTTCGATTTAGGTAACATGGCTTTTTCCCTGCTGCCACCCCTCAGGCCAGACTTTACACTTTAGCCCCACTAGTGGCAAGAATCTGAGGGTTGCTTCTCTGCGTTCAGCCCAGCTCGCAGTGTGGCTCAAGGGATGGCAGGTTTGGTTGGTACATCCCTTTTGTCAAGACCGAAATATCGACGCCAGCTGTATGGATTGCCATGAAACTTTGTACAGATAATCATGGTCCCCAGAGGGTGAGTCGTAAGGACGGTGGTGATCCGGTGACGCTTTCCGTCTAGCGCCACCAGCAGGTGTATATACTTGGTTCGGAATGAAATTGGATTCCCAGAAAAATCTCGTACAGACATTCATGGTGGCCACAGGATGAATTGTAATAACTTTGCTGATCCCCTGTCCTCCCATCTAGCGCCACCATCAGGTCAAAATGTGGTTATGAACAAATAACCTGCTAAACTAATGACATCCCTGTGAGCTTCAGCGCTAATCAGCAAATGTTAACATCATCAGCATTGTCATTGTGAGTGTGTTAGCATCGGGCTGCTAGAATTGGACTTTCTCATTAAGATACAGGGATTGCATCTGAAAGCAGGCTCTTACTGCAAAACCCACACTGAAATCTTCCCTGCATAAATACGTGAATGTGTACCTGTCTCCAGCTTTTACTGATCCATTCATCATCTGCTTTTTGGTCTGGAAAATGCATGGAGTTTGGTTGCAAAGCAGTTATTAAGTGAGAGAGGCAGAGCTATTTGAGTTAAGATCCCTAAGGAGTTTCAGGCTGGGAATAAGGGATTTCAAAAAGAGAGACACAAAGGCGGGAGAGTGTTCACCAAATTGTAATTTGTTGTTGCGAATGAAGGCGTGAATGAGCTAAAAGCTGTAAAGAGGAGATCAAATTCTTACAGGCCAACAGATATTTTGACAATTTAAATCAGTTAATGTAGCGTCAATGTGTTGTCACGCACAGGTAAAGGATTTTGTCGGAGTAACTGACGCTTCAGTAAAGTTTAGGTCAAGTAGAAACATATCGCCTATCTTCAAGACTTTTCAGTAACTTGCTTGTTTTGAAAAAAAGAAAGTATCAAGTATCAATTCCATACTAATGCTTTTAGTTTAAAATCCTGAAACCTCCTTGTATACAACTGATAGGACTATGTGAATGGTAGCACGAGGCTTTCACTACTAGGGCTGCAACAAACAACTTCCTTCATTGTTGATTAGTCTGTCAGTTATTTTCTCAATTAAATGATTATTGGTTTTGGTCTAAAAAATGTCAGACGATAGTAAAAAATAAATAAAAGAAGTAGCCCATCACAACTGCTTCAATCTGATGTCTTCAAATTGTTTGTTTAGTCCGACCAACAGTCCAAAACTTAAAGATATTCAGTTCACTATCACATTAGACAACGAAAAGCAGCACAGTCTGACAATTTAGACAGTTTGGCATTTTTGCTCGATTATCAAACTTGTTGCTTTTATTTTTCTGATCGATTAAATGACTCATCGTTTTAGCTCTAGTAACCCCGCATTGCTTCGAAAGTGAAGATATTAACTAACATTCTGTTTTATGGTTTTTAAAAAAAAAAAAGTACTGTTGAAATTTTACACTGACCGCGACTAAGAAGCAGTATTTAAAAAGAGGCCAGGTGTGGTTTTCAGTGGCCTCTAGCCGTGAGGTTTCAGATTGCGACGACTGCCTTTGAACTCACGAGCGAGCACTCTGGATATCGACCGAAAAACAGACGCGAAACACGGCAGATGGCGTCACGCAACGTGCTAGAAACGCTGGTGAACTCCCACTGCAGCGTTACAGTAATATTTGCATCAGCTTGACGGTGAACTAATCCGCGCTCGTTGCCTAACAACGCTACACTGACTGCATTTAGACGACATGATACGTCGACGTTAGCTAGCATGCCGGCGTTTCAATAACTATTTTTGTGTCTTTCATCAGAGAGGCTCAGCAATTTCAACATAGCAAACATTTATGATAACGAAAACGGTTAGTGAGCTAGACTGGATATTAGAAAGGACATTGGTGCCACTTCAGTATAACAGTTAGACCACTGTAGGTAACGTTACTGTAACTTACAGAACGGGTCTTCCACTGTGATGTTGTCCTGCGCCGCTTTTTAGCATTATTATATCTTACGTGGGTCGCTACATAAGCTACGCAACCGAAGACTGGCGAAGAAGCTGCGTACCTGAGTATCAAAACAACAATAAACTAACATGACGAGGCAACGCCAGACCCACGCCCTGTCGCCTTTCCGACGTTGAGCCAGTTAAATCCAGTTTACCCCAACGTCGATCTGATTCTCGTTTTGGCCTGACGGGATTCGGCAGAGAAAACCTTTTTTTTTATTTTTTTTTTATCATCCTTGCGTGGAGTTTGTGTTGTGCTGGGAGCCGGACGTTTTTGGGTGCTGGCGGACTCCACGTCACTGGCTGCCGGGTCGGGCAACAGGCTCGGGAGCGCATGTGGACGCAGAATAACCGACCCGATGACCTTCTCAAAGAAAGAGGCGTACTGGCCTCAAGAGTTGACCCAGAAAGCCGGCCAATGGCTCATTTTTATGTGACACAAACAGGCAATAAAAAAGTGATTTAATTCCATTAAAAAAAAACTAGATATAGCCCCTTTATTAAATGCTTTGGGTATTGGCCAAACCCATCAATCTAGAATAAAGTCAGTATCAACACTGATACTAATCCAGTCGGTTCACCCAATCTACACAGAAAACTGGCTTTGCAGATAGTTTATCAGTGTGAGATTTCTGCCTCCATCCCAATACAATGGGCGTGAACGAAACTTCATTTTGGGAGCTCACAGCATTGCAAAATTACATATAGAACGTTAAAACAGCAAGTCGTCTTCCCAGAAACGGTGTGTGTCCCTGTTACCAGAGAGATATTCCCTATGAAAACTGGTCACACATTGAGGTGGAAAGGCGAAACTGTTAATGTAAATCTTCAATGCTGGGAGCACCACAAATTTAATTCCATTTACCTCCATTGCACTGGGGTGGGGGCCCATTAACTTAATAGTTTAGAAGCAGAACCTCCAGTGTTGGATCAAGAAGCCCGTGAAAAATGAGAGGTGCCAAAGTTGGTAGAGTGCAGCTGCTATTTCAATGTCAGATACATATTTAATCAGCATTTAGATAAATACTGTGCAAGTGTTGGATCAGAGTGGGTATAAAAACGGGTATAAGTACTGAGTGCAATCATGCACCACAGCCCACCTGCATACTCACCCACAACACACACACGTGCATATTCACGTTTACCTGCACAGACACCCATTCAGAAATGCAAAACACGCACCTGTCCGTATGATACCATGTGATGCTGAAGGGAGGTGTTAATCTTTAGTTTTTGCAGAGACAAACTGGGCAGGCTCATTTCCAGCAGGTGACCGTTGTGCTGCAGTACGGCCCCCTCGGAGAGCTTGGCAACTCAGGTACAGACACTGGCTGCAACTGGCTCAGCATTTTATTTTGACAAAGACAAACAAACAAAAAAAAAAAGGTAGGAACTGGATCTGTGAACTCTGTTGTTTGTGTGCCGATCAGAAATGTTGAATTCAATGTCAAATCTGGGGATGACCTAAAAAGGGGTATGAAGTCTGAATATATGAGGGAGGTTTATGTTCTGAATTGTATAAAACATTGTAGTCTTATACATGCATTTAGAGACAAAAAAAACTTACTTATTGTACTTTTAACTTAGAATAAATGCTCTAAAAATATTAACTCCATGTTCTGGAAAAGACTTAAAAGTACTACACTGGCTAATGACTAAACTTCCTTGGCCACTTAACCAAATGCACACCGAACGCTCCTTTGTACGATCAGAAGCTGCTGCTGCTTGTTTCAAGACGTCACACGGAGGTGAGAAATATCTGAATAAGTGTGTAAATGGTGTGGACAGCAGAGCAATCGGGAATCTGAGCTGCAGTATTAAGAGCAGCAACACAATGCCTGAACGGTTAAAAAACTAAACAAGATGTGGTCAAGGTGATAAGTAATGTTTGTGATCATGTTTCACAATGAAATCTGACCCAACAAAAAAAAAAATAAAAAAAAAGAGTCATGGGGAAGAAAGGTTAATGTTGCACGTGTTACGAACAAACCTCGGCAGATTTTGTCTTTAAAAATACTGAGGGAATAATGCACAGAGGAGTGGTGTCCAAAGAAGAACAAGATGTGAGGCGACATTACTGCTGACATAACAAGACCATCTCTGTTTCATAAATATGAGTCTATTGATCATTTAAACAGTGAACCATGCAAGACTGGTAATTCTGAAGGTCGTGTCGGGCTCCAAGAGAAATCATACAGTAGTAGTCGGGAAAGTAAAAAGGAAAATCAGAACCTGACTGCTGACATGAAACAGTTAAAGACCAACAAACGACTCATTTAAATTCAGTGGTGCAGGTCTAAAGTCAAACCCTGTACTGACAGAAAGAGAGATGCTAATGGACCCACACACAGAAATCTATAACGCCGAGGTTAAATCCTGCGTCTCTCTTCAAGTGCTTCCTCTTTAAAAAGCAACGTTGAGCGATTTCTGATGAAGCAAAACAAAAGCAAAACACGTGCTCTGCTCCACCAGGCACTTTGAAGCTTGGATAAACCATTAACCTTCAGGAACAGACGGCTAAAATATGACCCAACTCCTGACTTGATCGTGTAAAAAACGTCTTGCGGAGGTCTCAGCGCCCTGGCCTTTAAACGGCTTTCTAAAAACAAAAAACGTCTGAACATCGGGAGGAATTCCAGTGCAGATCAATGTCAACAGATTTGACACTTGTTTCTGGAATAATTCCTGAAGTCTGACCTCACCGCCGCTACCAAACGGTTCATTTGACAAGCCAGCGAGAAGCTAAGTGTTAAGATGGAAATATTTTGCAGCGTTGAGGTTTTGAAGGTCATTAAAGGTGGCAGAAAGCCCCGGGGCAGAGCCAGGGCTAGCCACCCGTGTGCACGGTTCTGTTCCAGTGAACCACAGATGGGTGGCACAATGTCATTTGCAGTAAGCGAGCATGTAATGGAGTTGTAAGTGCCCCGAGCAGGAGAGGAAACAAGCCAATTGCCCAAGTTGTTTCCAGAGTTCATCCCTCGATCCCCATCGTCAGCAGTGGATGACGGGCCTTTAGTCTAACTTTAGCATACTAAGAGACACTCTTGGAAATGTTATTGTGAAAAACAAGATGCCTCAAACCTCAAAAATATAAAGTATCACAGCTTCGTTCGTGGAAAGTGCAGTGGAAACTGTATCCAAAGGTCAGGATGTGTGTTGGTTGTAAGTGGGTGTCCTGTGTGAAGTCTTAGGCTGCTTGTTTCAGGTCACGGGGCAGAGTGATTGTGGGGAAAACAGCTCAACCTAGTGGGTCGATACAACAAAGGGAACTATCTGGGCTGCCTGAAATGTACTGCTCAGAGGGAATAAACCACATGGTGCACTAACAATGCAAATAACTTCATTAGATGGGCTTAGGAATGTTTGGATATTTTGCATTTAGCACGATGATTCTCCAACATTTCCTTTATAAATAAAAGAATCCTATATTATATAGTGAGCATAGTAGTCTATTAAAGTAGACTTCAAGTGGTGGAAACTCCTCCTCAGAATCTTGAACCATTTAAAAAAACATTCAGTGTTGATTAAAAAGTCTTCTCACGGCCCGATACTCCAGATGCTATTATGGCCAAAATCACTCCGTTACATCACGTAAAAAAATTTAGGATTAATAGTGGATTAATTGTGTCTTGTGAGGTTTAGTTTATTAGCTGACCACATGACACAAGATGGGAGTATCCTAAGTTAACTTCTATGCCTGTGTTAAGATACTCGAAGGGCTCAGACTTTATGTATTCATTTATTTCAGTTTTGTTTGAGTGACAAAGTCTACGTGGACTGCCTGAGCATTCATCTTCATTATGCCTCGTCAGTCCCGACTCTACAGCGCAGGAAGATAAAACTTCAGTCCTTAGCACAGCAGAACTGCTGTATGCAACAGCAGCGCCATCACTGATTTGTAAAATATGATATACTTAATACTTAAATTATACTCCATTTTGCATTTTATTTTATTATAGTGCAAGTAAAATATATCAACAAACAATTGATCTACTTAATTAAAGGTCTTCTATATTTCTGTCTTCATATTTTATGTATCTGCAACTAATGGTTATTTTCATTATCAATTCATCTGCGGATTATTTTCTCAATGTTTTCGTTGAACCAGCAGTTCAAATCCCAAATATATTTAGTATACTATGACGAAGAAAAGCAGCAAATCCTCACATTTGAGAAGCTAGAACTGGGTACCGTCGGGAGTCTACAGCCATGTTTGGTGGCTCTGCGAGGGCGTACGTAGGCACAGTGGTGTTTTGAGGCTAAACGCGAACGCCAGCATGCTAACAGTCTGATGTATAGCAAAGAAATGTTTACCATCTTAGTTTAGCGTGTTAGCATGCTAACATTAGCTAATTAGCACAAAACGCAAAGCACGGCTGAGGCTGATGAGAATGTCATAGCTTTGCAGGTATTTGGCCATAAACCAAAGTGTCGGAGAAATCAACATTTGAACACGGTTATGGCGCTAAATGAGAGGTTACGGGATCACCAAAATTATTACAATTCATCCGAATGGGAACATACATGCATGTACCAATGACAGTCCATCCAAAGGTTGTCAAGATATTTCACTCAAAACCTCAAATGTCAATCTCATGGCGGTGCCAGAGGGAAAGTCCTTAGGGTTCATCATCGGAGGACCATGGATGTCTGTACCAAATTCCCTGGAAGTCCATCCAGTAGAGCTTGAGATATCTCAGTCTGGACCGCCGACCGACCTGGCATTGCCATCCCTAGAGCCAAAAATGACTTCAACGATTGACTGATAGATAATGAAAAAAGCAGCCAAATCACTTTCTGTCGATTGACTAATCATTGCAGCTCTGGTACTGAAATATAATCAGACTGAAATGTACAGAACCATTTAAAGTTGTTTAAGCAGAGAAAAGCAGCAAGATAAAGAAAGTAAGTTACATCACAACACAACAGTGTATAGTGCTACTGAGGAAGTCTAGAGAACTGCTTTTTATTCTCCTGAAGAGTTATAGCTGCATGGCAGAGAGAGGTTTGACTTCAGGCTGATAACCTATGAATGCAACAGTCACTCAGTGTCTCTTGGTTTTCCAGTAGGATGCTGCGTTTCTCTGCTTTCGTCCATATCAGGGTATTTAGGAAGGGATTATGGGAAGCTAATAGGACGTTATTTCTATGACCTCATGGAGTGAGCTCCACAGTCTGGCAGTGGGGACGTTTGCTGTAGCCAGGAGAAAGCAGAGTCTGTGACTGGAGCCCAGTTCACTCAGTCAGATAGCGGTGATTCAAACCCCATTTGTTTTGGGCGTAGAGGATGCTCTCAGTGGTTTGGCTGTGATTGATCCTTCCTCTGCCCATGATCGCACCATGACACTATTCCAGTTTCCACATTCGTTTTTCCCCTGCTAACTTAGACCAGTTTGGTCCTGTGGCGCTTCCTTTATTGGCCCTCTGACAGTTCTTTGACCTCCACCCAGAATAAAAAAAAAAAAAAAAAGGTCTTGGGCCATTGCTTTGGACAACAGCAAACCTTTGCATGGAAACATTATTGTATGTTTACAGAGAGTTTAACGTTACTGGGGTAAAAGACCTCCTACTGTGGCAGAACAACAGACCTCTCGTCACTAAACAGATTTTCTAAGCAAAATTAATGTCTTCTGTACCTGCACCGTTTGATTCATTTACAGAATTGTAGCTGTTTTAATCTGCTAATGCGTAAGTCCAACACTGATGAAACTGCAGCAAATGGACTTTTAACTTTCTTATTCTACCGTGGCCTTTGCCGAAAAGGAATTTTGTAAAATCCACCAGCAGAGATGCATTAAATGCAAAGTTGAGATATGTGTAAAACTACTAGCAATCCGAGGAGGGTATATTGTACATTGACATAAAGTGGCACATCAGCAGCAGAAGAAAGGTAGCAGCCCAAGCAAGGACTGTTGCAATGGGTTTTGTATCTCCGGGCAACTGCACCATTATGATTAAATGTATTGACACAGTACAAGGGGGCAGGAAAAAGAAAATCATCCATGGTAAACATTCCCAGATAAATATCTTAAAAATAGACCTCCAGAGCAATCAAAGCACGGACGAAAAACATAACTGGTCGACAAAACATGAATGAAAACATGTGAATAAAATTATAAGTATGACCCATAACGGAAAAAAACAAGCAAAAAGTAAAAAACAGCAACACCATATACTCTTTTTTTCCCCCTTGTCAGGGATTTTCTCTCGTCCTGTCTTACTGTTCTTGTTGTCAACAAAGTGCTGCTCATTATGTATTTATATTTGATGCTACAGGAAGGAGAGCAAGAGGTTGGAGATTTCCAGTGTTCAGCCAATGTTTTTGATACATGGAAGACTCTGCTGTTAATTGTTTCCTCCAACAATAGCGGGTGGAAAGAAAAAAGTCGGAAAATGGGCAAGACCGGTTTAGCTGAATGGCCGTTTTCTGTATCAGAGCAACAGGGAAAGCCCTTTGGGAGTGTTCTGAATTTGCAGCATCAAAACATGCTGCAATTAAACAGATTTTATTTAGACTGTTATATTTTCACATATATCACGATTTGTATACATTTTACTGCTTGTTTTAGTCAGAGATTTCCTTTTGCAACTGTGGAAACACATGCACTCAATTGTCAATCAGCAGTAGAGTCAATGAAATAGAGCTGTAACTCACGCCCTGGATGTAGTCCACACATTTCCTATTCTGTGACTGAATTTGTAATTAATGCTACAGCACATCTGCAATCCTAGGCTTGATTTTTGCGCTGAGAGGGATTTGGAACAACAACAACAACAACAAATAAATGTGTATTTCCACAATACTCCTCTTAATTGTTACAGAAGCTTACATGCAGCCACGACAAAATCTGGATATCCGTGTCGGATTTGTGTATTTGCCTTGCAAATGTGAACGCCTACTGCCTCGTGGATCAGAGAGCAGACAGCTCTCAGTAGCTGTTTGGTCTCGTTTGCAGAGTTTTCGGTCTACTCCTGCAGTCATGACCTGCATTACTCGAATGACCTTCTTTCACTGTTTTGGGTCAGTTGCACTACATAACGACTACAAAGCTCTTAGCCCAAATTGACCCATCAGAGAGTTCCAGATTTGGGACTCTGATCAAGGATCGATTTACACCTGGGTTGCAAGGTAAATGCAGGACAGGCACCAACTCCGACATCTGGGACCTAAGGCTGAAAAACATGTCTGGCCTTCCAAACCTAAATCTCCGAAATCAAAGATCTTAATACTAAATAATACGGTGATGTAATTTTTCTGTCTTTAGTTAAAAGGCACCATGTGTAGAATTGAAAGATTTCCAACTATGGCGCCCCCCAGTGGTAGTATCAAAAAAGACCGTGTGGCAGATAGCAAAACAAATAAAATTGCTAAACATTCTTTGCTATGTTTCCTACAGATTCTGGAGGATGCATAAACAATATACCTCAGTGAGTGCCACTGATGACATCAAGACTGAGACTCGACCTCAACCAAACAAATACCGTTATGTACGCAAAGAAGGCAGCTGTAACGTCGTGTTCCGCCATGTTCCCAAGGAGTGGCTGCTGTTTGTGACCGACATCTTCACCACCTTGGTGGAGATCAGATGGCGGGTGATGTTCCTGATCTTTGCCCTGTCCTACATCCTGTCCTGGCTCTTCTTCGGCATCCTCTACTGGGTCATCGCTGTCGCTCACGGTGACAC
Source organism: Coreoperca whiteheadi (assembly GCA_011952105.1). Classification (NCBI taxonomy): domain Eukaryota; kingdom Metazoa; phylum Chordata; class Actinopteri; order Centrarchiformes; family Sinipercidae; genus Coreoperca; species Coreoperca whiteheadi. The sequence continues at coordinate 22,480,139 of CM022492.1, forward strand.
CAAAGACCACACAAATGACATCTGTGTGTACGAGGTGCGCAGCTTCACAGCTGCTTTCCTCTTCTCACTTGAAACTCAAACCACCATTGGCTACGGTTTCAGAGGCATGTCCGAGAACTGCATGGTTGCCATCATCGTCGTCACTGTACAAGATGTCATCAGCTGTTTCATCGACACGTTTGTCATCGGCATTGCTGTCGCCAAAATGGCCTCGGCCAGAAAGAGGGCGCAGACGGTGGGCTTCAGCAACTGCGCCGTCATCAATCTGCGTGATGGTTACTTGTGTCTTTCCTGGAGAGTCGGGGACTTCCGCCGGCACCACCTGGTGGAGGGGACGGCTCGTGCTCAAATTGTCCGCTCCAAGGTGCACGCCACAGGGAAAATGGACGTGACCTATGAAGATCTGGTCATCCAGCAGAGGGACATCATCCTGGTCACACCTACCACCATCTTCCACAGAATCGAACCCGGCAGCCCTCTGTACAAGATGAGTCTGGTAGATCTGCGGAAAGAAGACTTTGAGCTGGTGGTGTCTTTCACCTACACGGACGACTCCACAGGTATACTGCATCAGACCCGAACCTCGTACACTCCAGCTGAAATCCTCTGGGGTCAGATGTTCCAGGAGATGATCAGGGTCAGCAGGAGGTACTACAGGGTGGATTACATCTTGTTCAATCACACCACTAAGGTGCTTGTGCCAGAGGTCAGCGCTCAGGAGTTCGAACACAAGAAGCGGCTGCGCCCCTCCCCCCGACATTCCCCGTGCACCTCTCCAAGATCACAGCGGCAAGATCATCACGAGAAACGTCTGAAACCCCCAACGGTAACCGTGGAACTTGTGAACGATAGTTGCCCTGAACCAACGGTTTCAACATCTCAAGCAGTGAATCAACATCACGACACTTTGAGTCTTCCAAGTGACCTCACAAGTCAAGAAATCTAAAAAGCAGAGCCATGGTGGGTCAGGTGGCCAGACATTGTGCTAGTCGTTCAATTTCTTCAAAGAAACCACTGCTAAAGAGGAAAATTGAGGATGCTACTGAAGTTCTGGTGTCTGTGTCTTTTTTAGCGTCGGATTTGTTTAAAGCGACGCTCCAGCAAAGAATCGGTCTTTTGAGTGTCTCAACCTAGAGAAATGGCGCCCATTCATTGCAATGAAAGCTGCTCATCCGACACATAGGCTATGTGTATAGACAGATGTGTAGATCCTTAGCTGGGGTTTTCGAAGCAGTACAGATTTACAGTACGTATAGTCCCTGCCCTAGAATTTATATCGACGTGACGTCACAGATATAAAAACTGCTTTTGTAGGCTTTGGGAAAATTTCCAAATATTCAACCTTCCTAGTTTAACAAGATTAAGAGTCTGCAGCCCCACTAGCGGCTCGGTGAGCCTGTTCTTAGGAACAGCAGTGCTTTGAGCTACATGTTGCAATGCTTATATTCGGATTTATAGCACATATAATCTCTCCCGTGTTCACCAGGTTAGTTTAGCGTGTCAGTAAAAACAAAGTACAGCTGAGGCTGATGGGAATGTCATTAGTTTTGCCCAGTATTTGGTCATAAACCAAAGTGTTAGACAAATTGAAATTTGTAGCAGATGATGTGTCCCAAATTGCATGGCAATCCATCCAATAGTTGCATATTTCAATCTGGAAAAAAGTGATAGGCCTGACCCACAAAACTCACAAAAATTTCAAATACAGTTATAATTGCGCGAGTTCACAGCTTTAGTCCTGTCAACACTTTAACTGACGTGCCTTTTATGATGGCAGTCTACGGTTAAATCGCTTTTTGAACTGCAGCACTACGTTTGGTCTGACTCACCGCGCCATTACCAGCTCTATTAATATACCCATGGTTGGGTTGAGCACATTGGAGCGCTGCTACTCTCTCATTGGTCAGGACAACCTTGTTTATTTAGGGAGTAACTGTCGAGGGGCAAGCCTAAGACCCAAACTGTGACGCACAACAGGAATTCAGACGGACGAATGAACGGAAGGCGTATTCACAAGCTCGTGTGAGGATATGAGATAGAACAAGTGCATTTGGTGATATTTTGGTAGAAACATGAGCGTTTTTGAAAATACTAAGCACACGAATGGACAGAGGAGACATGTAATTATGCTGCAGGTGTGGTTTGGGAAATTTATATGGATGTTTTTGAACTTTTGCCTTTGTTAAACCTGGTCACTATTGGAATTCCCTGTAAGTGACATGGATTTAAGCTGACCACAGCAGCTGCGCTCTTCGAACAGATTTGACTTCAAAAAGCCACCTACAGGTAGTCAGGATGTGATACGCAAAAAAGAAATACTTGGTGGAGTGGCACATTTAAAAGAAATAACACAACACCTATAATGTACAGAGGCTTGTTGCTTGAAATATATATAGTTTTAATAAAGTAAGTCTTCATAGAGTTATTGTGATATTCAGATTAAGGTTATTGTAGACTTGAGAAAACAATGAAATACTAGATGCATATTTAAAAATGTTTTTATTTCTTTATATGGAGCGGTGGTCTTTTCAAAGTATAACAACAAATGACCGCAACTTTAGGGTGTGTATGTCACGGCTGTAAAAAGGTCTCAACATTTGGTCCTTCATGTTACATGACCTCGACTCACTATTTGAGGGGGGGGGGGGACTGTAATGTAAAGTTTAAATTCTAGTCACTGCTGATAGAAAATGAACAGAAATCATAGGGGTGACTGCAGGAATGTCCCTTATTGTGAGTCAAGTCAGCAGAGTTAAAATGAAACACATATGAAATGGTAAGTTTTCTTTATGTTTGTGTTGGTGGAATGCCATTTGTTTAGTAAAGCACGCTATTCAAAACTGGTTCAAAATAACTACTGTCTTAGACTTTTGTAAATGACCAATAATATTTTACATCCTCAAATACTTTATGAACATGAAGAACAAGAGGATCAGTCGTAACCGACTGACCAAATGTATTCCTAAGTTTGCGGATATAGTATCATCAAGCAGATTTTTATAAAATATTAAAACAACACACGCTTGTGCGAGACAATAGCAGTGTCAAAAATGTCAATAAAGTGATGTTCAAACGTCTGGTTTGTGTCTTCACCCCCTGTAATAATCATACCTGTGTGAGATGGATCATGGTTCTCGTCGGAGAACAAAAGCTCTGATCGGGAAGGTCACTTTGATGTCAAGTAAGCAGACAGACAAAAGTAACCAGATGCTGCTTTAGAACGCGCTGCTTTGATTTGCATCACTGTGTAATTCTATTAAGAAGCATGAACTCTTTTTATCATCTTTCCAAAATAGATCAATCCAACGCTCATGATGTTATTCAGGCACAGTCATCGTGACAGCGTTGGTTTACTGTGATGCCGTCGTTTCTACCTGACCCAGCACACAGACCTCACAATGCCTTTTGCAACAGGGATGGGGAGAGTCGCGACCGCGAGCTCACGGGAGGCTACTTATTCCTTCTTCGAAGTATTTTGTTCATTGCATCAAGTTCAAGTGGCTTCCCATGGTAACGCATGGCAAGGTAAAAGGTGCTGTTTGCTAGAGCTGGGCGATATGGCTTATAAATAATAGCTCTATTATTTTGGGCTATAGTCCAATAATCCAAACATGTGATGAGCTTGTAGAGTATGATGCATAGCTGTAGATTAAACTACCCAACAGTATATAAAAGTAGTTAAAATGAGCTCAACCCTCCCCATCTACAGCAGTAAAATGCAACAATAGACATTAATGCAGCAGTGATAGTAATTCAGAAACACATTTAATAATATTAAAACACTGACCGGGAACATTCTACTGCAAAATGAGTACTTTTACTTGTAGTGGAGTATTTTCACAGTGATGTTGGTATTAATACTTTTGCTTAAGTAATGGACATGAATAGTTCGTCCACCTCTGGTTAGCCTAACTGCACCTGCATTTCACTAACTATTACACTGCAACCTGAGCTTCTCTACACAACTAGCCCTCAGCGGCGACCAGCGGAAACACTGAGAACTCCAATGTGACGAAATGAGTCTGTACGACTGGGCAACTGGATTTTTGGTCAGCGGTTTTAGGCAGCTTTGCAAAGCCAACCTGTTCCGCTTTTGCGACCAAGACCATATCCTGTGTGCAGACGGAGTGAGTGGAGAAAGGCAAACACTGGCACGGCGTCGCAGAGGAACTGGGCTAAGAGGCCATTTTCGCCACATGAAACTATATCGATTTAAACTGTATTGTCTCATCGTATTTCTCGGCTGAATATACATCGATTTACTGCAAATAAATAAGTAAATAAATAAGCCAAAAGTGACAAAAGTGATAAGAAAACTGATTTTTTTAAAACTATTTCAATGCAATAAATAAAAACAAAGAAATTCAAGAAATAAGAGTGATGACATTAAAAAGCAAAAGCATGCATTATAAACATTACAAAAGCTTTAGTTTGAATGAATTTTGCAAATATTTGTGCGAAAGAAATCCGGAAATCCAGCCATGTAAATGCAGCAGCCATGACGCGTAAAAGCCTCCATCGTGTTGGTTCACCGGTGAACAACTTTGACCTTGTTGTGTTTCATGTAGGAACTATTTATCTTTCTACTGAAACGGCTCACAACGAGGGCTGTGGATTGTCTTGAGCCTTCATGGGACAAAAATACTACAAAGGGGATGATTATTATTAATTTTTAAGGGCAAAAAACTGTTTCTGGTCAGAAAGGAAATAAATAAATACGTTTAGGGTAAACGGTTGCAGCCATAGCTGAACACATAGTGTTCCAGTTATAGATTTTACAGAAAGGCCAAGAGGCGAGACCCCCCCCCCCCCAGAGAGCTGGAAAGCTCCTGACATCCACGTGATACTGAGAAGGCCAGCCACCAAAATAACCCAAAAACCCTAAATGATGTCACAAACTTTCAGTGGATCAGGAAACGTATTACATAGAATGTAAGCGTAACGTTTCACCAGGACGCCGTCGTGCTGCCGCTGACCAGCTTTTGGCCTCAGCTGCCTTTAAACAAAGCCTGACTTGACGCTTGGAAGCTTGTCTGGGATAGAAGCAAAGCTGGTTTTTGAAAAGAACAGTCAGTTAAATATGAGGCAAACGGCAGCGGCGAGTTAGCTTAGCACAAAGACTGGAAACCGCTAGCCTGGCTCTGTCCTACCTACAGCTCACTGGTACCTTGTTTGTTTAATCCCTACGAGAGCCGAAGTGTTAAACAAAAAACCCCCTTTTCTCTTTTTGGAGGAGAAGGTGCCCGGTGCTGTCTCTTATACAAATGGGGGTGTGTATAAGGGAGAGGCCGATGGCACGTTAAAGCTCACGCGGGGGTTCAATATAAAGGGGAGGTGGGGGGTGGGGGTCA
>CM022492.1:22499599-22514930 GCA_011952105.1 Coreoperca whiteheadi
CTGTTTTGACGGATGGGGTTGTCGTCACCTGTGGCCCCCGTGGCCTCGTCGTGACAGACGAGGAGAGTGTAAGAAACATACAAAGCTGCCAGTCAGCTGTGATTCGTTACGATTCCCATAACACAACGAGCAGGGAGGGAGGCGTGTCCAAAACCGCGTTCTGCCTCTGAAGGTTATATATGTGAAAGACGCGTGCGTGAGCGATCGGTTTGGTGATTTGTGGTTAAAAAAAAAAAAAAAACGCCGTCGAGATTCAAAATCAGGCTGAATTTGGTTAAAAATGTAAAAATATAGATATTTTAGATGTCCCGGTTGTTCCAACAGCAAGTCAACGACAATATTTCAACACAGAGTTAAGATTGTACTGAGACTGAAACGATGACCATGTGACCATAGTGCTTAAAGTTCGGTCATTTTGTGGGTTTTTGGGGCATTTCACACCTTCAGTAGAGGATAGTGACGACAGAAAATGGCGAGGGAGACTCGAACCAGGGGCGCTGCGGCTCATGGTTGGCCCCCCTGACCCCTAGGCTGCCAGGGTGAAACAAAACTGAAACAGGCAAACCCCTCATGGTTGGGTTCGAATAACTGCCAGCGCCTTTTTGTGTCTTTAACTAGGTTTGTTGTTCCCCTTTCTTACCTGCGCACCTTGGTGACATGAACCTACACCTGTGTCTGCCCTACCTTACAGTGAGCACGGCTTAAGAAGTCAGTCTTCTATGAATGTGTTTTATTTTACTCGGCCAAGGAGAATTTTACACACAACATGTGAAATCTTCTTAAGTAACAAAAGAAAAGCAGTTGTACATATTGCGAGCTAGAAAGGAGCGCGAGGTCAGGGCGAAGGGTGTCCGAACTTTCAGCCAGAACCAAGATTGTACAGCCTTGCGTAAGGACATATTATTATTTTGAACATTGCAACAATGCTAAAGGTTACGAGGACCCTTCCACTTCTACAGTCCCTGCAAATTCTACAACAGAGCTGGTATTTCGGATCATGTGTGGAGAGCGGCCTTGGACACTTCTGTGTCATTCTTCCTCCCTCTCCTTTTTAACATGCTTTCACAACACACCAAACGGGTAATAAAAGTGTTAAACCTTCACGCATCTGCTTCACCTGGGTGAAGAATGCGGCATTATGGACGCAGTGGACCCACAATAAAGGTTTCCGAGTCAAAGCACCACAGTTTGTTCAACAAATTCCAGTTCTGATCCTCCTATTATCCGCCCATCAAACGCCCACCAGAATGGCAGGTTGGCAAAAAAAAGCCAAAGAATGTGAGAGACGTGAGTGGCAGTGTGATGCAGTTGCGTAACGGCAGAGTCATTTGGTCTTTTGTAGCGGACCACAACAGGGTGACAAGAACACATGACGGGTTAATGCACCTTGTGGCACCGACAGAGATCCCTGCTGCCTCAACCCACAAAATGAACACACACAGACACACACTGCAACGGCCAATTAGGAAGCATTCCCATCATCATCATCATCATCATCATTACGAGGCCGAATCATTTTGACAATTCAATCTGGCCTCACTTGTTCTTTTTATAGAGCATGACACGTTCAACAAATCAAATCAGTGAACAGACTTTTCCTCGCAGGGCTGCTGTGGAGGAGGAGAGCAGAGTTGCTCTCATTTAAAGTTGTTATCCTGATATGACTTTTATATTTTCATATTCACCGTCAGCTTTTTTCAGCAGTGACCAGTCGCTGTATTTACGTTCTGTAACTACCTCGCTGCAGAGTTTCATTGTTAGGTAGTCTCATTCCTGGATTCGAGTTGTTGGATTACGTGCACGTAATCCAGCGTAACCGCTTCTCATTGATTGTCAGCCCCTCGGTTTACTGTTCACTCTCCTAATGACAGAAAATTAATCAGAAACTATAAATCGATTAATCAAAGAAGTCTTCATTTAAGAAAAAAAAAAAAAAGCCAAATATTTCCTGGTCACGACTTCTCAATTGCAAGGATTTCCTTTGTCTTGTGCAGTAGGAAACTGAAGGTTTGGGACTGTTGGTGGGACAAAACAAGGCATTTGAAGGCGTCACACCTTTGGCTTTAGGAAATTGGGGTGGACATATTTTTCCTCCGTTTCCTGACATTTTATAGAACTGATAAATCAGGAAAATAAATGGTAGACGAAATGATGATGAAAATAATCGTTAGCTGCAGCCATACTCTGAGTCGCTGTCAAAACCTCGTATTTTTTTCAGTAATCTGGTGTCATACCAACGACCGTTTCGGCGGTTGGGAAAACCAACCAGAGCTTTGTCGGCGGGATGGCGTCTTGTGCTGGAGCGAGAGAAACAGCAACAGAAACATTACCACAAAGATCCGTTCTGTAAGTCGACTTAAATCAGCAGGTTTGTTTGAGCCACGTGAAAAGTCAACTGTTCCCACGGAAACCAGCACCACTGATATTTTTGAAGTGACTGAAGATGGCAGCGACAGGATGGACACGTTGGGGGCAAAATAACCGCCTCCCGGAAAAGAGATTGGGTGACATGAATGAATGAATTTTGGGAAGTAACTTGGCAAATCGGTCTGATTATCAGGCTACATGAAACCCCACCAGGAGGACGACGACACAACTACATTTACGGGTTTCTATTGATGACTGACTCTTGCATGAAGTACATTCATGGTCATCGGCGAGGCGAGCCGGTGTGTGCGCAGGAGTCCAGAGGTTTAGGTGTGTGTGTAGAGAAAAGAAACTGAAGAGAAAAGCGAAGTGGTTTGTGAGTAAACACTACAATAAGGTGGCGTATTAATGGTAAGTGGGCTGCATTTATACAGCGCTTTTCTACCTGACCTAAAGCGCTTTACAATATCGCCTCTCATTCACACACCAATGGAGGCGGAGCTGCCATCGGGAACAGCTCGGGGTTCAGTGTCTTGCTCAAGGACACTTCGACACATGGACAGGGGGGAGACCAGGGATCGAACCGCCAACCCCGGGATTAATGGACGATCCGCTCCACCTCCTGAGCCGCCACAATTCCAATTAATAAGTCAAATTAAAATGCAGAAAAGGGAAATAACCTACTGGAAACAGGGTCATGTATTAATGTGCTCTTTCAACTATTAACTTTCTATGACTTATTTAAATCACTCATATACTGTATATAATGTTTGTATACAACGTTTGTGTTTGTGAGTACCATAAAGGGAAACGAAACCAATGTAAAAAGTCAGTCTGGAGCCCGGGTATGACTGTTCCTCTTCACAGGGGTTTCACTTCTATGACCAGAGGATCTATCTATACTGAGAGGGCTTCTTAACATGAACATGTGCTTCTTGGTGTCTAGTGAAAGTCACAGTGACTAACTTACTAAAAATATGGTGAAGACTGACGTGGACTGTTGTCTTTTGACCTGTCAAGACCCTCGGAGCAATAAGGCCTTGCATAGCTCCGCACCTGGAATATTTAGTTACTGGGTCAGTGCTTTGGAAGATCTCAGATTTGAGCGAAAAACGTTCAGATGCTGTCATTTTGATTTGAGACTTGCCATGACGAGGCTTGACACAGTGAATTGCACTTGTTTGGACTGACTTGAGACTTGACTTTCCACCAAATATGTAACAAGAGTGCTGGTGCAAACAATTAAACACTGAGCTGAAGTACAAGACTGTGTTATATTGGCGAGCCAATAACATGTTTTTTCAAGATCTGGGTTATGATGCCATCGCAGAACTTCAGGGTCAGGTCACCAAGAGTCCTTTTGGGTTTACCCCTGGAAGAAAAAAGGTCTGTTTTGCACACTTCCCTTGCTGTTGACTAACATTTAACGTGCTATTATGGGCACAAAAATGCTATGAGCTCCCGCCCCCCCCCCCAGAGCTGTTTTGGAGGGCTTCTGTTGCTGTCAGCTCCTTACTCAAAAGGCTGTTACATGTCTCATAAGAAAGTCGTCCTCTTTGTCATTTGCTGCGGTATAATAAAAAAGGCCAAATTGTGTCCTGACCTGGTGGATTTTAATCGGCTGCACAAACTGGTTCATCTCTTACAGACACTGTTTGTCTCAAGGGTTCTTCTTGTGACCATGACATGTCAAATATACACTGCTGCAGGTCACGGTCTTGCACGGTCCTGCATTTCTCCATTTGAGTTTTCCCACTGTTGGTCTGACAAAACAAGACATTTGAAGACGTCCTCTAGCGCTCTCGTGATGGGCATTTTTTTGACATCTTATTAGATTAAATCAGTAGTGACAACCATTAGCTGCAGCCCTAGATCAGAACATGTCATGATCTAGTAGTATAAATGGAGCAAATGACAAACCCCTTGCCAGATTCATTAAAAACAAGCTTTACTGTAACACAGCTTGCATGACGCGTTCGGAGTACACTCTCCCCTACAGCAAGCACACAAAGTCAACAATTAGCATTGAAACTGGTAACTCCAGTGTTCCATGTACAGCGCCATTCATTTCCAGTTTGTCGGGAGGGCTCATGGCTTTGTTAGCATGGTGATTTTATCGCACAGGATGCAAGATATACAAAGACATTGTCAATGATTAAATGGACACCACAGAAGCTCGGGATAAGGCTGCATTGCTGTGTGTGCCAGATATCTACAGACAAACAGAGCGAGGGATTATCTATACAGAGTGAGGGAGGAGTGACCGGGGGGGGGTGATTCACTGGTCAGCGCGGTTAATCGTGGGACTCGGGCAGAGAGAAAACAACAGCTGTGGCCAGGACGGGATTGTTTTAAAGAGTGAGCCTTTACGCTGGCAGAAGTCTGGCAAGCGCTCCACTTCTCTCACCTTTTCTGAGAGCAGCCGCATCCAGGATGCATCGCTGCAACTTCTGCCTGACCGCAAAACCCTCAAGTTAGGACAAACTATCCAGTCAAAGTGTTGACATGGTGCTTTTAAGGGTCAGTGCACCCAAATTACCTGGCGAGTAGACACGTGCCGATAAATTGCGGTTATGAATATGCACGATATTATCATCGTGGGCACTTCGAAATACCATGAAAACCAACTCTTCCTCTCCTCAGCTTTGTACACTGTGCTGGGCTTTAACAGACCAGTTTCTGGTGGGTGCACTTATGCTTTTTGTTACCTTGTAATTGCTTCCATTGTCTTCCTCATATGCAAGTCGCTTTGCATAAAAGCGTCTGCTGAATGACTAAATGGAAATGTAGATTTTTTGAACGCGCATTGGCTTACTTTCCATCATCCGCTCAGAAAACACTCGGATATAAACAATCCTCACTCACCTCACATGGAGGAGAAGCGTGGCGATTTATCCCCCTTCTAAATGTTTGAGGTACTTCTTGTTATTTAAAAAAAGTTATTAAAGTTACTAAGTGGACAACACTGACAACGCTATCTTTTTAAGCCGTTTCTCTTGTGCAGTTAAAATAGCGTGATAATACCGTGTACCGCGATAAAAAGCTCAATCAATTAATCGCAGTATGAAAAATTGATATTGGCACGTGCCTGCTGGGGGGTATGCCACCTTAGCAGATAGTTTTGGTTTTATCTGCTGAGGTTTTGAGATATCGGTGTCTGAAAATGGTGCTGCCGCCCCCGTTCAATGGAGGCGAATGAAATTTAATTTGTGGTGCTCGAAGGATTGGAAAACAACATTCAACATTAACGCATCCTCTCCAGAAACCGTGTTCCAGTTACCCTGGATAATCTACAGGTGCTGCTGTCAACGGTTTGTATTGGAAAACCTAAGAAACATTCCCTCTGAAAACTCTGGATTATCCAGAGTAAGGGCCTTCAGACGTTTGAGCTGCACGGAGCTTTCATGTACAGCTCAGTTTTGTTCAACGTTGACGCGCAGCTCAAGTCTTGGTAATGCCGAGCTTTAAAAGGGAACAGGGAGCGGAAGAGTCCAAAGTGGAGAAAGATATCATATTAGCTGCGTCGCGGCATCCAAATTCTATATAACCCTGTTCTGCTGGAGTACTCCTGTAGAAGAGAGGCATGGTTTGCAGTCAGTTGCGAGACAGGAGTAGATGGTATATAGATACTAGGCCTGCAACAACGAATCGATAAAATCGATTATTAGAAGACTTGAATATAAACAGCGGAGGTAGCGGAAAGACCATCGGTTGGACCCGTAACGTTGTCCTGAAACGCGCGGCGGAGGCAGAGAAATGTGGGAGCAGTTCACACTGACTGCATCGAAAACGTGGGTTAATGGCAAGATATGCAAAAGCGACAGGGCGTGAGAGTGTGTGCGTCTCAGAGGTGGGTAGTAACGAGCGACATTTACCCCGTTACGCTCACCTGAGGAACCTTTTGAAAACAATGTACTTCTCAGAGTAGTTTTACTGCACCGTACTTGTGACTTGTACTTGGGTAGATTTGTGAAGAAGAAACGCTGCTCTCACTGCGCTGCACTCCACTCCTCACTTTTTTCTTTACATTCATTCTACATGTTCTACGCTTTATTTTGTCGTCAGTACATCTACCACGTGACTCTGTTTCACCAGTCAGACGTAGCGATGCAGTCACATGACCACACACAAACATCTCTTTGTGCACTTTCTTTACAAAAGCCTGTATATTTGGCAGATGGAAAGCAGACGTGTGTTTTTTGCCATTAATCCATTTGTTTCTTGTTTTTTATTACTTGTAAAAGCTCAGGTATGTTCAAGGAGCGTCCTGTTTGTGCACTTTCTGAAGACATTTTGCACTGTCAGTTCAGTTTTTGAATAAAACGGTTGGAAATTAATGCTTTTTTTTTTAAATCCGATTAATCGAAAAAAAGAATCGACAGATTAATTATTAAAAGAATCCTTAGTTGCAGCCCTAATAGATACGTTTCCTTAACTTAATCAGTGTGGTTAGTGACCATGCTAACAGGTAGCAAGCCCCCTAGTCCTACAAGCTATTTTGGCTGGCAGGCACAAGCATGTTAGCGATTAGCTCGCCACCACAGAGGGTTGCCCACTAGACCTGCAAGTAGCCACTACGCTACCAACCTTCCAGCTAGCTTTCTGCTGTGACCAGGCACTGACGTTGTTAATGGAAAGACATGTTGCTGCCGAGTTTCAAGTTTCAGTAATTAGAGGAGATCAAAAGGAATTCTATTCACCTCCATTGTGACAGCAGAAGTTTCAAAGTCTTGGCACATGAAAGTGAAACCATCTGTCCAGATTCCTCTGTGGGGTTAGGAGAGAAAATTTGTCTTTTCGTAATGTGGATGATCGGAGCGTTTCAGCCAGGACTTGTCCTCCTCACAAACTGAAAGGACATTCGCATGGTTTAAAAACATCCAAGCGCCAAAATGTGTCCCGTTTGGTCAAATGATCACAGAAAGTAGCTTAGGATTCCCAGCAGCACGCCCTGCACAGGTGAACACCATGCATTTACTTTATCTCCACACACACACACCCCTCCCGCCGTTTCCAGTTGTTGCTATGGGCACACAGCATAAAGTGGGAGGACGCTAACAACCGACCACGTCAGCTGTGGGTCCACACTCCCCTGAGAGGGCCACATGAAGACGGGACAGCCAAGCGTACGAGTACATGAGTTAGAAGGGAACAGAACGAAAGAATTCATCTGCCTGAGATACCTGGCTGGTTCGCGAGCCGAGCAACCTGTAATTGGTTCATGCCGAGCAGAGCGCGGCTGCCTGTTGTGTCTGAAGGCTGCAGTTTGACTCGAGGAACACTGCGTACCTTACCTCGGATTGAGCTCCCACAAGGGGAAAAAACAGGCCGTGTGATTTATATTCACATTGTGCACAGTTTGATTTAAACCCCCAAAGTAAAATAAAACTACTGGAAAGATGGCAATACTTTACAGTCAGAGGGCTTTTATTCCTGTAGGACTTGTGCTGATGGACGATATCATCGTGATGGCTGACTGACATCACGATGGAGAGACACCATCGTGTGTTAGTCTGCAAAAATACCTTGTCGGGCATCGTTAGAATTTTTTCTTTTTTTACACGTCTAACACTGTACATTTAACTTCTTATATATCAAAATTAATTCATACTGACTGACGAGAGAAAACATTTCCGCCTACAGCCGCGAGAGGGCGCTCTACGCTGCTCCTGTATTCGACCGCTGAACAAATAAACTGAAAACAACTGGAAAAAGAAAAACTGTTAAATGAAATATTAACTTAAAGACAACTGAGAAAGACTGAACGCAAACAAAATGTGTTCGATATGCAGCCGAAAACCGTAATCGAGCAGCAGAAAAAAAAGTTCGGAGTGGGTGAGAAACTTGTGAGGGACTGGCGAAAAGCAGAGGTTACTTTCACTGTAATGAAGGAAACAAAGAAAGCTAAATCGCGCACTGAAAGCAAGATGGCCAGAGGTGGGGGAGCGAGTCAACAGATGGGGGCTTGAACAGCGCTCCGCCGGGAGAGGCTGGTTACGACTCCACGCCCTGGTAGCTGCCAAGGAGATGAATATAAAGGACTTGGCAGGCGGGCCTTCTAGGTGATATATCGCCGTCCATCCCGATGTTTTACTGTGAACATCGTCAACTGCCAATTTAGGGGACATCGGCCCACCCTAATCACAATGGTGCCTGAAAACCAACGTATTTCCACTGACATACTTTGTATGTCTTCATTATATTTGCCACAGGGCTTATATTTTATGACTCTCTGGTCTGTATGATCATCGATTTCATTTGCTCCAAAAAAATAAATAAATAAATAAATAAATAAAAAAATAAAAAAAAACAACACCAAATCCGCGTCTCCTCATAAGCCAATTAAATGACTGATCTGAAGAACACAAATCTCCAGCTGTTTTGGTAAATCGACTAAATCAGTCGTCATTTTCTTTAAGCATAAATGCCAAGTATTCGGCAATTCCAGCTTCGCAAAAAACGAGGATTTGCGGCTTTTCTCTGATTTACATCATTATAAACTGAGTATCTTTGGCTTTTGGACTCTTTGACAAAACGAGACATTTGAAGAAATCAACTTGGGCATTGTTCACCATTTTCTGACATTTAATAGCAAACAAACGATTAATTGTCATTAGATTAATCAACATCGTAAATAATTATTAGCTGCAGCCCTAGTTAATTATGATGTATTTTTACAAGTTTGTGCCCTGACTATAGGCACTATTAAAGGGAAGCAGGTGCAGTCAGGCAAACCAGAGGTGGAAGATGTATTCAGGTCCATCACTTAAGCAAAATACCAACCCCACTGTGAAAATACTCCACTACAGGTACAATTTCTGCAAGTAACGTTACTCATTGCACAGTAAAATGTTCCCTGCCAGTGTTTTACTATTATAAATGATGTTTCTGAAATAATATTAGTGCTAACTTCACACATCACATTCTATTATATATTATTCATAAGCCATGACGCCCAGCCCTATGTATTTGGTAATTATACCAATTATCGCAGGAAATTTGACTATGAAGACTGCATGTCAGCGTTAATGTGTAGCTCTTAATCAGTGTTACAGATCTCCGAACCGAATGACAAAAAGCATCGTTTGTCATTGCCTTCCAGAAAGAGCCTTTTCAGATCTGACGCCACGACAACATTGTCAAAGCAAGGCAACGAAACGGTCACAAAATCAAAAAGGTTTGGTTAAGTTTAGGCAACAACGTGCCTTGGTTATGGTTAGGGAAAGATCATGGTTTGGGTTAAAATTACTACTTTGTTAAGGTTGGGGAACCTTTGTTATCATGGTTAAAAGAAAACAACATTGGCAGGAAACAGGAAATGAATAGTCTCCTTTGTCAAAGTCTGACGCTTGGTTGATGTAGCCACCCACCCCGACCTCCTCACTACAGGGACTTTAAGGCTCCATAAACAATGTCACGCACCTTTGCTCCTGACAGACAAGCTACAAGTTAGCTCTTTGTCAGTTAAATGTTGTTCAAATACGTACTTTTTAGGAATTCTCACAAGCGACCGAATCTAATATTACCTTTGGTAGCTGCTACTGTAAATACACTGCACTGATTAATACTAATGCCACTTTTCTGAAGGATTACACAGAGGTAGCATACAACAGAAAAGAGCAGCGAGCCCAGAGTAGAGCCCTGTGGCACGCTCAAGCAGAGATTGTAAGACTGCATTATGAGAGACCATATCAACCTTTAAGTTATAGACCTAGCAGGTTCTTGTGCTTGGGTTGCTACACCAGCATCTGTGTTGAGTCCCTCTGTCTTGCCTTCTGGAAAACTTTACACCCTATAGAATCGCGTAATATACGGATATGGTAAACCATACTTGGATAGGCTAGTTATTCTTCTTGTCCATGAAGTGCTGGATTCACCAAACAACGCTGAACTTGCCTTAAGTACTTTGCATCTTCAAAGTCAGGAGAAATGTTGCTGAATGTTCTAGAGGTGGTGACATTTCTCCTCCTCTTCTTTTCCTTTCGGCTGCTCCCTGTCAGGGGTCGCCACAGCGAATCATGCGCCTCCATCTAACCCTGTCCTCTGCGTCCTCCTTACTCACACCAAATAACTTCATGTCCTCTCTCACTACATCCATAAATCTCCTCTTTGGTCTTCCTCTAGACCTCCTGCCTGGCAGCTCCAACCTCAGCATCCTTCTACCAATATATTCACAGTCTCTCCTCTGAACGTGTCCAAACCACCTCAATCTGGCCTCTCTGGCTTTATCTCCCAAACATCTAACATGAGCTGTCCCTCTGATGTACTCATTCCTGATCCTGTCCGTCACTCCCAAAGAGAACCTCAGCATCTTAAGCTCTGCCACCTCCAGCTCTGCCTCTTGTCTTTTCTTCAGTGCCACTGTCTCTAAGCTGTACAACATCGCTGGTCTCACCACCGTCTTGAACACCTTTCCTTTCATTCTTGCTGATACTCTTTTATCGCACAACACACCTGACACCTTTCTCCACCCGTTCCAACCTGCTTGCACTCGCCTCTTCACCTCTTTTCCACAGTCTCCATTGCTCTGGACCGGTGACATTTCTGCAAACATTCATTTTGAAAATGCCCAATGAAAAACGCATTGGCAACTTACAGGCCAAAAAAGGTTCAACCATTAAAAACGTGAGCTAAAAATTGTTTGTTGAATCTGAAACGGAGCCCTCAAAACAATTTGATTCATAAATCCGTACAGATGCATGTTTTTTTAATATTTTGCTCAGGTTTTGCAGTTTAGCAGAGGTCAGCGAGGCTTTCATACAGATGCTATCGCAGCATCCAAAGCCAGCACCAGCGTCTGCAGATATTTCCAGATAGATAGGGGTTGAAACCTGAAACCACCTTCCTTCCACACATTGCTGATGTCGGAAATGGGGGGTGGGGGGGTGGGGGGTGTCCGACCATTTCCGTAACTTTCCAAAAGCCAACAATCCAACATTCATGCCCACGGAAGTCATCTGAAGCTCTCTCTCAAGCTCTCTTTTTCCTTCCTCACACAGTTACTTCTGTCACCTTTCCTGTAAACTACCCAGTGCAACGCTCGACAGGCACCCCCTTCGAACGTGGCTGCACGTACCAGCTATAAACGCTTTTACTTTTAAGACGCGACATTTCAAGCATACCCTGGCCTTAAACCTGGCCGGAGCAGGTGAAATAAAATGCCGCTGAACATTTCATCACCGAGTTGGCTTTATAGAATCCTAGTAGTCGTATAATAAAAGAATTTGGGGGAAAACGGAGGCCTAATCGGACCTATTTCAGCAGTTGGGGGCAGGTGATGAACAGATTATGTGGCACAGGACACAACAGGAATTGAAACAATACAAAATAAACTGCTGCTCTGAATTTGAAGATGACGGCTCGCCGCCTGTTTGCATAAAATGGCGTTCGGGTTTTGACATTTTGGGGCGGTGAAAACAGAAACTTCTTTCACACTCCTGGTGGAGGACAGGGTTTCAGATACCCTGCTGTCCCTTTGGACCACAAGGGCTGTGCACACATGATGATGGGGGGGGGGGGGGGGGGGGCCCTGCTGTTAGATGTCCATGTACACCTCTGCTAAAGAGTTCACAATAACAGACCAGCGGTGATTAATGCTGACAAGCCCTGGCTTTTTATGGATGCTAATGGCGCCGTGTGTGTGTGTGTGTGACTGTAAGTGTATGTTTGCCACTGTCACCCGGCCTGATGCCCCTGCTGTCACCGCTGCCTGGGTCTTTAGTCACCGACTCGTCATTTTGCAGCTCTCGCCTCTCCATAGCAACGAGGGATGTGTGGAGCCAGGTAAACACATCTGAGACATTCTTGAGTGCGATGTTGAGATAATTTACTGATGGTTAGATTTTAACCCCATTATCTCCGCTTTGACTGATGCAACGTTACGTATGGCTTGATTAACACACATCAGAATGTACCGTACCATCAACAAATTGTGTTATAGGTATGTGCTGTTGGAGCAGAAGTGACGTTAATGTACCTGTTCACGCATTTGTCTGGCTCGCTATGGAGGTTTTCACTTGTTCCATACAGTATTTTCATGAACCGAACAGCAGGATTGCATTCAAAGTCATCTTGGTTTGGATGTAAAACGTTCAACATAAGTAAGGATTCTCGATTAATGTCAACTCCCAGCGCGTACACTGTGTCTCTGAAGTCACACGCAGGTCTTCTCCAGCGTAAGAAACTAGGGAATCCTTTGAAGGCCTTGGGGCCTCTCGAGCAGGAGGCCCATCCATGTCCCAGAGGTATGAGCTGCAGTAAACACCCTGGTCTTAGGTACATGTAAGTGGAGGCTTAGTAGGTTGAAACATATTCACTGTATTCATAGCTGATATGGCTTTATGACCTCTGTATTCCCCCTGTCGCCGTCAGCCCACCAAGTGTTCACAAGACTGAAAAGTCTACTGTCACTTTAGTGGCCCCATGAGACTGTAATACTCCTCACAAAGCGGACACAAAAAAAAAAAAAAAAAAAGTTGTTTAACTGACAAATGGAGAGACAAAGCACCAAAAAAAATAAAACAAATACATTTGTAAAACTCAACAGCAACGTCTCTTGCCAGAAAATCAAGAACTGTTTTCTTTCAACCAGTAGGTTCCTACTTGAAACTGCTCCCAACAACTCACACCAAAATAATCTAGATGGACAAATAGCACTACAGGTAAGAGTAAAAATACGTCTTTTTGATTTCGACCCATGCTCACACTGGCATGTCAGCGCGCTAACATCAGTGCATTACTCAAAATGTTGAATTTAAACATCTTGCGATTAGATTGCTTTCTCAGCCGATGTATTGGCATTGTCTGCTGGCGCCGAGTTTAAAGTACAGCTCAGTCAGGTGTCAGACGAAAAGTCATAATTTCCACGTGGGGGAACCTGCTTACAGATTAGCATGCCTGCTCTACAACGCTCACTTTAAACGCCAACCTTCCGCCTCAGCTTTATTTAAATTCCACTGACTGTCACAAGTCTGAACAATCTATTTTAAAAATGATCTAATTTGAGCTCAAAACAATCAATCCAGATGATGCAATTAGAAGAGGAAGGATGGGCACAGAGCTTTTTTCCACATCGAATCAGGATGGCAGGTATTAGGAGAGGCCTGAGATGCATCCTGAGATAAGAAGGGGGAGGAGAGAGCTCCTCTTACTCTGTCATCAATAGAGCCGTTTGTTTCCTCAGCTGAGGGTTCCTTTCACACACACAGAGAGAGGCACACATTCAGGGAGAGTCAACGCTTTGTACGGCGTTAAATAATCTGTACAAAATCGCTCACAACGTTGGTGAAATGTTGTAAGATGATCGTTAACGTCCAACAGGACCAATATGCGTTGTGTTTCTCTCATTATGGGAGAGCTATGTGGAGACATCACAAGGAAGAGTAGCTTCAGATAAAAAAGGGTTTGTTGTTCGGGTGGTGGGGCGCAGGGAAATGCCTTGTTTCTTAACACAGAGTCTACAGCCACACTGACGACTCTGTGAGCTGACGTCAGCTATGCCTGTCGTGGTAACGACGTTATCAACTTACTGTACGATATACAGTGTGGTCGACGCCATCGCTTTGTAGATTTATTTAACTCTTTCACCTCAAATATATAATGTCCCTATAGCGAGTTTGTGATTATTTGGCTAAAGACTTCCCCATCCCTCTGCTTGCTGCAACCGACTTAACCCTTGTGCTTTATGCAAATGAATGCGATGCAAATGCCCTTAAAAAAAAAGGACAATAATAATAATTTTAGCTGTTATGATTACCATGTTAACCATCTTCGTTTAGGGTGTCGCCAGTTAACATTTGCTACTTAGAACTGCACACAAAGCACAGCTGAGGTTGAAGAAAACGGCCGCAGTTTACAGGTATTCATCAGGTCATGATAACATTGCATTGATAACATTCAAATGACAGTGATTAGGTACGTCTTAGTCCAAACTAAAGAGCGGTGGAAGAACAAAGAAATGCAGCACTTTGATTATCAGTCGTGTTATGCTATTCTTCACCGATTACCTCCAAGTAAGCAAGCAAGACACCGAAAAGTAGCCTAGGGACATCTTCAGCTGTCTTCGTCTCTCTCAGGACCCTCCCCTCGCAGGCCATAGTGGTCCCTCCAGAGTCTACCATATTGACAGTTGGTGGCGGTGCTGAGCCTTTACAAGGCAGCAATGAAGCGATTTAAAAAAAAAATTAAAAAAAAAATAAAGAAGAGGAAATATACCACGAGACAATGTGAATAATGCCTGTTGGCTGGAAGCTTAATCCCTGACAGATTTCACTGAAAGTGGTTTCTGTTCTGCGATATGGGACAGATCTATATATATATATATATATATATATATATATATTATAAAGAGTACAGTCTAGGCCTGCTCTACATGGAAAGTGCCACGACATAACTTCTCTTAGGATTTGACGCTATATAAATAAAAATGAAATAGATACTTGTATGGAACTACTTTTGTCACTGTGAGCCATATGACAGAAACTAATCTGGAGAGATCGGTCATTGTTCCTGTGGTGCAGCTATTTTAGCATGTTTATGGAAATTAACCAGCAGGTTGTCCTCTGTAAGAGTCAGCGGTGTGGGTGAAATATACTATATTCGGATCTTTTACTTAGAGTACAATGAAATGTAGTGGAGAAGAAGAAGAAGAAGAAGAAAGTATCATAAACATATAACGTGGAAATGTTAGTAAGTAAATTGCCTGAAAACGGTGCCTACATACAGAACTTGTTAGTTACGTTCCAGTTTTGTAAGACTCAAAGGAGGACTGTTATTAACATTTCACTTTTTTCCCCCCCTACATAATACAGCTGCGCAGTGCACACTTAAAGCTAGGGTAAGTACGTTTGAGAAACTAGCAAGCCACGGGAAGATTTTGAAAGTTTTGAAACAGAAAAAGGTCCCACCCACGCTCCCTTCAGGGCTCCTTCCAAAGCCACGCCCCCAAAACACGTGACCCCCCCCC
>CM022492.1:22514955-22535066 GCA_011952105.1 Coreoperca whiteheadi
CCGTTGGGCTCCCCCCAAAGCCCCGCCCCCAAAACCCGGGCCCCCCCCCCCCCCCCCCAAGCATCGGCGGCGTGGAAGTCGACGCGTCTTCCTCATGACTACACAAACATGTGAACGTTCTACACGTAGGTGTAAGTGGGTAGCTACGTTGGGAAAGCGAGACGTACTTCAGGAAAGCAATACACTACGAGACGAAGAAAAATCCAGAATACCTGTCCAGCACAAATACAACCTGCATCACAAGCTTCCTTTAAGAAACTATACAAACTATTACAGAAAGGGTCATGTAATAATATGACATTTATATAACATCTGTTGAGAGGAGCATCAGTGGAAGCTTTGGGAAAGATGAAGACAGCCCATAGTTATCTATGGCTTCTGTGACAGTTTATCACTGAAAGAGTAAGAGGTTGTTTCAGATACCTTTTTTAACAATAAAAACTATTAATGGTGACACCACCGCTCTCTTCGTAGCACTTTGAGTACAGAGAAACACACCAACGCCTGCAGCCTCAGTCTGACTTGTAGCTCGTGTTGGACACCGTCGTTCCTTTTTGGATGGGAAATCCTCCCTCACAACCTCGTCTGCGGCTTCTATGTATCTGAAGTGGGATAGTTCAGTGACACGAGGCGCGGTCAGAGCGACGACTGCAACCTGGCACAATATGGGATACAACTAGTGGATTTAAATGTGCATATAATTCGGCTTGTTCACGCTGCTCCCAGGGGAAGTTACAGTTCATGCGAGCTTGCTGGCGTTCACTGGGAAGATTATATCTTAGATATTAGAGGTATACATCAGTGGTACACATCGCTTAGTTCTTCCTAGGCTCAAAGCCAGTCATTTACAGATTACAATTACAAGTTACCAAACAATGTCCCAAAGTTAACCATTAACTAACAGGTGTTAATGTTGGTCACTCTTTATACGAGTTGCAGCTAATGGATTTACTAATGGTAAATAAAGCTTGTATTAATGCTTATCTGTATCTTGGCTTGGCATTGTCTTCAAAAGGATAGCTGTTGAAATAAAAAACTAATAAAAAGGTCCCATTAATAAATCCCGCCCTGGGCGCCAGTAAAGACAGAAGCAGAACAACATGGATCTCTGACACCCTTAACTCTGTTTTGACTAATTCAGCATCAGTTTGTAGATGTTCCTGGTTGTCTATGAACAAAATGTACACTTTGCGGTTCGGTGTTTGCTATTCTGTTACACTGAAGTGGATTATATGACCAGCTCACTCTTTCAAACGCTTCGGTGGCTTTCAGGTCAAAGTTGGAGAGGAGAGTTGAGCGCTAGCCAAACCTGCTGTGCAGGCAGATGCAGGGATTCTCGTGTGATGATTTGAGCAGACGGCGGTGTCAAACAAAGACTCAACGGTAGTTTGGAACGTGCTCAGGACAGATGACCTTTGACCTTGCGATGCTTCACCCGTTTCGACCTCCCTGATCTGATTTGTGATGTTTTCTGTGATCACGGGAGTCCCGAACTAGGTGAAAGACGAGCTTTGTCTGCGTTTTTGGGCCTGCAACGTACGCGCATCAGTGTTCTTCTCTGGCCAACTGCTTCCCACAATGACAGCCCAGCATGCCGAGAAATTAGGTCCATTTGGGATGATTCTACACGTCACGCCATCATGTCCAATGGCAACATTCATCCAGTGCCAATGCAGGAAGCAGTGTCAGGCCGAAGAGTCAGGCTGGTGGATGGGTGCGCAGCACGCAAGACTTTTATGCAGGAGACCGGAGATCGCATGCCGCCACAGACCCGCGGGTAGCGTTTCTCTCACCTCGACCATCTGTTCTAGTTAAGCATACCTTAACCAAAGTTTATTCGCTTTACTAACGTCGATCCTTAAATACACTCTTGTATGGCACGTACAGATGTTGTAGAAGGTGAGAGTTAGAAAAACGCTGCTGTTGGAGTTCAAAATAAAATGTCCTCGTTGACGAGTTCTGGGGAATCTGCAGAATCGTCCGATATTCACATTCCTGTCTGGCGATGGGGTGGCAAAACTAATATCTTGATAGATTTCTTGGGGGCCTTTAAACTAATATTGGACCTGATACAAATTATAACATTTGATTGCTCAGACATTTTTCTGGGTTAGTCTTTCTGGGCCAGAGCCTGTTAGCTGATGGGAGCTCGGAGGGGGGTGATACTTCTTGCTCTGGCACCTAAATGCTAACAAAAGTAGTTTTTATGGATTTGTACAAAACGAAACTACTCAATTGCTATTGAGTCTCAAGAGCTTTGTGTCTATGTCACTATAAAGCGCTAGTTCACCAGCTGTAAGTCATTCACTCTCGAAGTGTTGCCGGATTTCTGCTCGGTCACGGTAACAGGAGCATGACTGGGACATTTGCAGGAACACGGGGGCATCGAGCCTCACTAACCTTTCCATAAAAACACCTCTACGACAAGAGGATGAAAACTTTATTTTCAGACGCTCTTTGATGGAGTTTCCAGTTGCTGCGCAGTTGTCCTGCCCTTCCTGCAGCAGCGGTCGAAACACTCCCAGCTCCTCTGGAATCTTTGGACGACACTGGAAACAGGTCAGCGGAGTCTAAAAACGGACGTCGGCCCTCCAAAGGTTATTGTCTCCCCGTTGTCACACCCTCCCCCCCCAAACACACACACACAGCTGTCTCGCACGATGAACGAGACAGCTGGTTGTGGGGAACGTGCACGTTGTCGAGGTCAGGGCAGCGTGGAAGCACACAGAACTGTGGGAAATCCCAAGGCGGGAGGCTCTGGAAGTGACGGGGAGCAGATTGAAGTATCTGTCAGCTTTTAAAACGGTAAAGATTAATGAGCATTTCCTTTCTGTTTCTTATTTCTAAGAAAGGACACCGGGCATTTGCATCACAGCCCCTAAACTGTGGGAAAGTCCATTTTATTCTATTGTCGGGCGCCCATCGCTATCGGCCGATATTCAGTACAAACGTGCGATCGGGAGATTGGGATAAATGCTTTCTAGACACGAAAACCGTTCGAGGACGCACATTGTATTTGTTTACTAGCCGATCTCGGCAACTCCAATATGGCGACCGCGAAGACACATAGCGGCTAAATACGGCAGGCTCCTTTCCAGTCAAGATGGCGGGAAAAGTAAAAAAAAAAAAAACGGCGTTTCGACAGGCTACGTCATTAACGGCACGCAGCGCAAACGCGAGTTGTTGTGTTTTTTTTTTGGGAGGCTGTCTCATACTGCTGACAAAGAGGGTCAACATGATACAGCGCGAGACAAACGGAGAGAGGCGGGGCAAGCCGCTGTGTGTGCGCAGCGGCGAGCAGTGAGAGACAGCCGTGTAGGTGGGTGCGCGAACATCCAAACCCCAAAA
Source organism: Coreoperca whiteheadi (assembly GCA_011952105.1). Taxonomy (NCBI): domain Eukaryota; kingdom Metazoa; phylum Chordata; class Actinopteri; order Centrarchiformes; family Sinipercidae; genus Coreoperca; species Coreoperca whiteheadi. The sequence goes on from CM022492.1 coordinate 22,518,304, forward strand.
TTTTAAAATCGAGTACCTGCCCAATGAACGAATATCTAAAAGCTGGAATATTCAGGTCCAGCCCTAATGACAACCAAAGTTTAGCATTTTTACTTTAACAAATTTGTTGGAGTAATTTTCCGTCGTTACACTAATCTATTAAAAGGACTAATTGTTACTAATTCCTAGACTAAATTGCATGCGTTTGTTATCGGTTAGTGCTCCAACTGCTGATTACGTCTTAATTAATGGTCCACGTTATATTACAATGGTTAGCGCTCGAGGTGACGTCGTCAAATTGCTTGTTTTGTCCAGCCAAAGAAACATTACATCACGTGCAGAAAGGAGGAGCTGAGCTACTGTACAATGACAGACAGAAAATAGCATCAAGTCTGTTTGAAAAGCTGGAGGCTGAGGATGCTTGAGGGTTTTGACTTAATATGGCAGATAATTTGTGTCTGCATTAACTTGACCAGCAGTGCAACTGTGTGAGTTTGTGTTTTAGTTTGGTCGCTCTTCCCCTTCCATGAGCCAATTCAGGGGGCCTTGAATGTTTCCATGGTGGACAGCTGTGATCTAAATATACAGAGGGACTTCCTCACTTCAGGAAAAAGATAGAAGGAAGGGCCAGATTCAGATCCTCCCGCACATTTCCTGTAATAGTGTCCCCTCAGCAACTAAAGAAAAACACGCAGTAAAAACAGTGGCAACATGCCGACTGCTGAGGTCAGGCCTGCGCGAGATTATTTTGACAGAAATTACGACGATTTGTGGGAATGATCACTTCTGCGCCACAATTTTCATTTTCCCTGGAAAAAAAAAAAACCACCATGTGACATTTGTCGGGAACAAGACTTGCAGGCCTCTGCAGCACTACGGTACTTCTTTATAATTTTACCTTTTTTTAGTCAAACACATTGCAGCTTCTGCGATTTGGATGTTGCACTTGGCCACATTGCGATTTCGATAACATTTGGATTAATTGTGCAGCCCCAGCTGGGGTCGAACAGGGCAGGGACAAGTGCTTGGTTTTCTGATCATTAATGAGCCGACAGCCACGCTGCTGGCCCCTCGGTCTTGCCTTGGGGGCCTGGTCTAACACGCTCTGTCCACCTGCCGGACTCCCATTCCTGCACTCACAGTTGGCAAACGGCAGCTTCTCCAAACTGCTGCAGGCTCACACACACACACACACAGAGACTGGTGCTGACCCGACACACGACTGCTGTGGCTTTAGGTTAAATATATGCCCGACAGCAGTATATCCGCGCTGATGTTATGTAACCTGGACCTCGTATGACTTCTGAGTGGCAGTTTAAAGGGCATGTGTTCCAATACTGCGGTTTGTGGCTGCGAACACATAAGAGCATCACGCTTCACATTAGAGGTAGGGCGGCAGCTGTCGATTGTGTTTTAGTAAATCGATTATTCCATCGAGTAATCGGATAAGAAACACTTTTGCTTGATTAAAGAGCACCAGTAAATTGAGAGAAAATAAGGCAGATCTGCTAAAATGAACAACTAATTGGGTTAATTTTTAGGAAAATCTACATTTTTATTGCTTAAATTTCATTATCTATCGAAACTGTGCGACAGTAATAATCATCCGTGCGAAACACAGCGCGCTGTACGTAAGTATATGGATTAAACTGTGATTTTTAGTAATCGAGGAATCGTTTCAGGCCTAATTAGAGGGTAAAGGGCTTCGGATTATATAGAATAACTCCACTCAGAGTTTGGCTGAGTGGGTTTATTATCTTTTCATTCTGGATGCTTTATACTGTATGTAAGGCAATACTGAGCTCATCTGTGTACTTTGACAAATAAGAGGACACGTGGTCCTCTTTATATCACCCATGCGAAATTTTGTATTGATTTTTATAATAGAAGATAATTTAAATTGTTCATGCAGGACAATGTTTTGCTACACCGAAACAATGCCATTTTAAACCAAATTGAAATATTTGCCACATGATTAGGTTAAAGTGGGACTTTTCTATTCATGGTTGTTTTCCCCAAGCCTGATGTTGGGATGAGCTAACATTTCGAATTAGGTTTTCTTTGACCCCGTGCCTTACCACACACGAAAAACGCCCCGTTTTCAAATGGTTGCACAACGGCAAACTAAAGGACGCCCAAAATAAACATCTGGCGGCGTAAACATGTTTAAGGAAGGAAAGAGAAATGAGGGAAACTGCTGTGTTTGCATTTGTTTGTGTGAAGTGTATCCAAAGAATTGTGCGGCCTTATGGGGCAACTGATGAATGATAACATTTTGAAAAAATCCCAAAACGTATTGAAATCACCTTTATGATTAAAGTGAGAGACCGTTCACCTGGTATGAACGCCGGACAAAAAGGAAATTACTGCAACATGTCAGCTGATTGTGGAAAGGTTCAGGGACTGGAGCTGGATTTCTATTGACTCCCTTTCTGAACTTTGCAAGACGACAGCCTGCCGGATGAACTACAGTACAGGTGCATTCGTGACACTTGTATTTTCTCGCCTCGCTCGCCGTTGACCCGGCGCCGTGAACCTGAACAAACTGTCAAGTGCACTTCCCCTCCACCTTCCAGCTCAAACAGATCTGCCTCTCTTTCGTCCAGTTCTCCATTACGTGCTCAGGGTCCGTTTTCGTGACAGATTGAGATGAATTGTGTGAAAGAGGGACGCTCGGGGGGGGGGGGGACACACACACACCCCCTTGAGAGGTGTCGCTGCGCGCCTTGTGACGCTTTTCTCCGGGAGCGGGGAACAATAGGTGGAACCAGCTGCTGCGGGGAGCTGGTGTGACTGAGTGGAGGAGCTGTTTACAGGCAGGTTGGCCCGCTCGGCCCAGGCCGGACACCGGCCTACGTCAGCTCTCCCACGGTTTAATCACAGCGGCGCTGCAGACCTGTGCGTGTTCGCCGGCTCACAGCGAAAGGTCAGCCTTCATCGCAAGGTCGCCGCTGCTGCAAGGTCTCCAAATGACACCCTGAATACAATGAAGTTTATCTACAGCGTCTGGTTGATGGATAGGAGAGAAATATACGAGTTGCTGAATTTGCAACCTGTTAGGCCTGAGACTCTGAGGCTTAAAGTGCCCCGAGGTGGTTTGATCTCAGGTCAGTGTTGTAGAATAGTTTTATATTGACCAAGAAGAAGAAAAAGAAGATCCTCATTTTATACCTTAAAATCCCCTTAAGTTCTTTTTTTAATTAAAAAAAAAAAAAAAAAGGCTAGAATGTGCATAGAACAACAGCCTGGAGCTTACTGGAATCATTCCTACATGAGGCCATTAATGGGGATCGACCAGTAATCAATCAATCAATCAGGTGGATGTCTTTAAGAGTTCAAATAATTTAAATTGACTTTGAAAGACCAAAGTAAAGCACTGACTGCTGTTTACGCCAATCAGTCTGCTCTTACATTAATGAGTAAGCGTTTTAAAGAGTCAAAACCTTAAATTACATAAGACGATGTTGCAGCTTGTTTGGGTTCTTTGCGATTTGATTTTTTTTGCACTTGTCAGTATGAATATTGAGACGGGGTTTGTTCCCATTAACGGACTCCCCCCAAAAAAACAACAACAACTATTGGCTCCATAACATGGTTCCATGCTATCATGTTTGCTAAATACTTCTGTGGGTTTAGCATCGGCGTGCTCTAAGGTTTTCCATGACGATCAGTTACAAATGCAGCTGCTTAAAGTAGTATTTGATGTGCACTGTTGTACTCCTGTACTGCGTTGTAGAGTCAATTTAATAAACCTCGCCTCCCCTACTTCCTGTGCACATGAATCACCCAGTGAGAACAGCTGGACTGAGTTCTGTCGGCCATTGAAGGGTGTCAGTGGCCGTGACAAAGTATTTGTGTTGTGCTGGATGGGAAATCTCACCCTGACAAGCGGGCCGCACTGCAGCGCACATGATTGCTCTTCCTCTGTGGCAAGTGTGCCACGGAGGAGTTACAGTAAACCTCTTTTGAAACGCTCGTCTTACTCAACCTCCGTTTAGCCAAATTAACCCCAATCGCAAAAGCAGAAGTGCCAATTCTCCGCAGCTTCCAAGAAACCCGGCATCCCTTTGCAGAGCCGTCCCACCGGCCTCCCACGCCTCACAGCGGCCCTCCTCGCACGCAGCTTGTCCGTGTTTCGTGACAGGTGAACACCGTGAACACCTTTGTGTGCGCGTTTCTGCACTTTTTTCCTAACACGTTTGCGCTCGATGGTGTTATTAAGGACTCCTGATGACACTTGAAAGCTCAGCATTCTCGCTTCCCTTTTTAGAAGCCCTGTTACATTTATGGCGCTTTTCCACCACACAGCACCAGCTCGCCTCGACTCGCCTTTGTTTGGTTCTCCACTGTGTGAAAGTTGTACCTGCACCTGCTTCCAGGTACTTTTTCCTCGTACCACCTCCGGCGAGGTTCCGAGCGAGCTGAGGCGTTACTAAAATGGGACGTGAAAACACGGCAGACTGCTGACTGGTCAGAGAGAATCGTCGCTATTCACTGCGTCATCGTTGCACGCGCCAGACGGGGCATCCTGAATGACCCCGCCATTCTGAAATAGTTTGGCCTGAGATGGCGTGATGTACCCGTTATTGTTACGGCAACTTGGAGGAACACGCCGCGGTCAAACGAAACAACGTTTGTCTTCACATCCCGACGAAGAAAAACAGCTCACACTTGATTTCCTCCATTGTCCTCTGTGTGGGTAGCAGGTGTGTGTCGCGGCGGTTTTCTGCAGCGTTGCTATGACGACCAGGTACTATTGTGGAGGTACTATCTGCAGAAAGCGGGCAGAGCCGAGGCGAGCTGGTACTGGTGATGGAAAAGCGCCATTATTCACACAGAAAAGGCTCAGAATTTCCCGCTATAAACGGACCTCCGCTCACCGTCCGCTGCCGAGTGTATTTACAGATTTGGGGATTTTATTTGTTTAATTGTCAGATACATTTGCAACATACATGAAGGAATAACCGTGATGCGGTTAGCATCACGTCAAGCACGGGTTTAACGCTACACTGTGTTATCAGAGGACCACCCGTGGGTGCTGGGGACTCCATCCACATCACCGCTACACACAAAAAACATTTGTGGCTGCAAAAGGGCAATAGAGCCATTTTCAAGCCGCAACCAAGTCAAAGTCACCGACTCTTTGGCAAAACGTGCCAAAGGGGACTTTTCCGTTTGTCTTTACCTGGGAGGGAGCGATGGCGGACACTGACAGAAAGACGCTACTAACCACGAGTGCTCAACTCTCTCGTTTTGCATTCATTTGGCCGATCACATGAATCAGCATTTCTCCAACAGTACAGTAAGTTGCGCTCCTATGACACCCTGCACCACCTCTTTAATCCTCCACCGGCATTTCCAGTCGTCTGGACACGGTCAAGTTAACACGGCGCGACGACATCGTGCTTAAAGCCGCCGGCCTTAATGGCGACTTAAATCCATCCATCGCGATCAACCCGTCCCTCCACGCTGCTATTTGCGGGGACACAAATAACAGACGGCCAGACAGATGCAGAAGGGCTCGGTCTCCAAGTAGATATTCAGCAAGTCTAAATTTAACCCTTATGCTTCTATTTTCTTTTTTAACAAGGGGAAACAAACTGCAATCAGGAAACACACTGGGCCCGGGTTTTTCAGACGGAAAAAGTAGCAGAAGGGGTTGGGGGGTGGCGGGATACATGATCTCTAGTCTCTTTTTATCCATTCGGCAACGTGCCTTTGAGGTTTCAATTTTAACCCGAGCCACAGCCAATTGTGCCGTGTGGGCTTGAATTACACAGAGGAAGAGCGAGTGGAAAGGAAGAAGGGCAGGAGACACACGATACACAATGGAACCGCAAGGGGAGAAACTGCTCTGCTCGCCCCTCCTCCGTCACCCCAGGCTTTCCTGCTCTAACAAAAAACACCGTTACGCTGCTCGGATCAATTCACAGTCAACTTTGGATGCAAGTTTGAGCTCTCCCTCAGCGGCCCGAAAGGTTTCTTCTGGTTGAAAAAGCATGACCGCTAGCAGTTTTGCTCTTGTTTAACCTCTTTCCTCGGCGCAGCCTTTTGACAGAGTGACAGTTGAGGTCGTGGTGCGTTCCTGACCCGACTACCTGAGCTTTTCCTCAAGGCCTTTCATCATTTCGACTCCTCTGTGTGCCACCTTTGGTCATATTGCAGCGACGCTCGCCCCCTGCAGCACATGAAGCTCGTTCGGACCACAATTTCAGGTTGAATCATTACGAAATAAAACACGCAGTTAAGTTGAGACGCGGTGTGACTTTTTAAGTTTTCAAACGCTCATCGCGAATTTCCTGCTTTCCAAAAATAATGCGTCATATAAAAAAAAACCCCACATATATATATATATATATATATATATATATATTTACAGCTCATACATAAACACTGGCTGGGAGTCCCCTGTGTTGGTCGGGTGTCCCATGTGGGCATGCGATAACTCTTTAGGTTGGTCACTGTGTTTACAACTTAAAGCCTGAGGAGCTTTATTGAGGCCGTCGACACACTTCTTGCAAAGACACAGAGCCGACACGCGACCTCCACATTGTCTCCATTAAGCGCGGAGATGCCTCGCTGTTACCGGGCAGAGCTCCCCGGTTCAAAAAGAGGCACGGCCGCATTGCGAGCGACGGTTCTGCAGCGAAGTTAATCCTCAGTTCCTGCGGCGGCGGCGGCGGCCCTGAGCCTTGCCTGCCTCGGTGTCAGGTTGGTCACACTTGCTCGTCTGTAAATCACCTGTGTGAAGGTCAAACGCTGGCGGAGGCTGTTTAGCAGCCACACAGTATTAAAGGAGCATTAACATATCTGTGATATTCAGACAGTGCAGACGGGAAACTCGCGTGCAACGCAGTTACTATGTGACCGAGAGTAAGTGCCGAGCTGATATTTAGCGTCTACGCTTGGGACTTCGGCACTCGAGGCACGTGCCAGTTTCTTTATCGTGCTACAATCATTGTGGCCACAAATAAACAGTTTTATCACAATATCCCTTTTTTATTATTAGAGCGGACACACAGTAAAATGACCTCGCACCATGTTTGTCTTGAAATCTATCAAACTGAACGAACCACATACACTGCGGCTTTTGTGGACTCCAAAAAAGGAATAAGGCCGTGTTCAGCCAGACACCAGCACTGTGTGAGGGTTTCTGATAAGCCTTTAAACTCACGGATGTGTTACTAAGGAGCGGCGGACCACAAATGTCAGGGGCGGTTTCAATAATTTACACATAAGCAAAGCGAAGCCCAGCAGAGATTGGGGACTAACGGCAATGAACATTTCCCCACAAAACTGCAATCCAACGTGGAAATCCACAAGCAGTTCGTCAACACAGCCGAGGTGGACAAATCAAAACCCAGAAATATGATGCAGCAGGTGGAAACGTGCCAGCTATGATACTCAGTGGCGTGTATACGGCGTGCACCTACTTATTTGAGTCAGTATTTCTTGTACCCACTTCTTAATCCCCTCTGATGCGCATCATTCAGTAGTGTTCTGCAAGCCATTTTTTTTTCCCCCCTCTATAGCGAAGGCATGACCCTCCCTAGTCTGCCTCTGGTTGGCTAGTACGAGTTGCCTTCGTTGGTTGGGTTGGTCAGCCAGGCGGCCCTATACACTCACTACGCAGGTTGCGTAGGGCCCCGCCTCCCCCTCGTGTCACAGCGGGGGGGGGGGGGGGGGGGGGTCAGAGTTTACAACCTCAATGAGAGGACGAAGCGGTACTATCCTTCTGGTCAAGAAAAGAGAACATTAGCCGGGCGGTGCACCGGCCCCTTCCAGCGCTCTGTGACTTCGTGCCTGACAAAAGTGTGCGTGAACTACAACTATTCATCGCGTTTCATAAACGCCTCTGGGCAACGGTGTATAGAAACTGCAGCTCGGAGAAGATAACCGCGTCGCACGAGAACACGCGTTCAAGTTCTGTCGAGCAGCAGCCTCCGTGGCGACCAGTCCAGACAATAAATGGGCGTGATGGCACTGCGCACATCATTTTAAAACAAGAAAATGATTATCCAGTCTCTCAGTCAAGTTACAACTCTGGACCAATGCGAGATGGAAAGAAATGGCTTGACATTGAGTATTGATTACAGTAAATATTGGGCAATATGGACGCACATCTTGCCGTGAATAAAGACCATCAAGTATTTAGCCAAGCCATAGTATAAATAGTATGTTTTTTTATTTGAAAATGTATAAAAAGGAGATCTGGGGTTGAGGCAGATGGCCGCCCGCCCAGAGTCTGGTTCTGCTTGAGGTTTCTGCCTGTGAAGAGGACGTTTTTCCTTGCCACTGCCGCCAAGTGCTTGCTCACGGTGGGAATTGTTGGGTCTCTGTAAATAATATTATAAAAAGAGCACGGTCTGGACCTGCTCTATGTAAAGAGCCCTGAGATAACTTCTGTTATGATTTCGTGCCGTAAATAAAATGGAATCAAAGTTAACTGACAACGTGCAAATACTACCGGCCCACGTTTGGGTGAACTAAATATGCTTGAGGAGTCTTACATGTCGTTGTTTATAACTCAGGGTGCGGACAGGCCGCTTTAAAACAAAATGGGGCGTGAAATTAAGAGTATACCCACTCCCCCAGGCACCACCGATGAGAACTAGTGAATACAAGCAGAGACAAGGTCTTCCTCGTCCAGCAGTGTTGGGCAGTGATGACAAGCGAGTGACAGGAATAAATCAGCACATGGATGTGTGAGCTAAATCAGGAACATTTCGATATGAGGAGAAGGTAAACCAAGCAGTCACATGAACCCATCATCTATCCAAGAATAAGGACTGCTTTTGGATGCAAGGCACCAGTCACGTTGACATCCATGCAGCCAGTAAAACACCAGCTGATGCTCAAGACCTCGACCCGCGATCAATACAACGGTCCAACATGAGTTTCCACGTTTCAGCAACGAGAACCGCAGCATAGATCGGGAATTAATGAGCCAATTAAACCGCAGCCAGAAACAATAATTACATGAGCTCAGCCACGACAACAGAGCACTGCGGGGCGTTGCAAACGCAGCGGGTGATAATGAAGAACACACACACTGACACACGGGGGATAAAGAAGCAAACGCTTACCTGAAGGGGAGGAGCAGCACCCGCACGAAGGCTTCCGGACTGAAGGTGCCGCGGTGAAGGCCGCCAGGTGAGGGCCGGCCGCCGGGCAGAGGTGGCGAAAGGCCGCGGCGGCGGCAGCGCGGGGCTCCGGATATGACTACTCTCCGCACCAAATCCTCAAACTGTTAACGGGCTGGCTGGCTTATGAAACGCCACGTGTGTGTGTGTGAACCAACGAGCGTCCTGGCCGTAAAACACCTGCGGGCCGCACGGGTGGTAGCGGGGCGCGAGCGGATTAATTACCCGCCTGACTCCAAAAAGGTGCGTTTGATCGACGTTGCGGGGAGTCCCGCGGTGCGTCGACTAGCTGCACGGTTTCACTAGTGATTCCTGTCATCGATTAATCCGGCAATTGCTTTGTCCCTAAGTCGATAGGTTTGTTATTTAAGATATGAAATGTGAGCAAAGGGTGAAAGCAATGTCCGTCACAATTTGCTGTCTGTGATAGAAAATATAATATGTTATCAAGGGCGTGTTCACACCTGAAAGTTCACGTTCGGTTCGTCTTGGTTTGGTTTCACACTGCAACTATGCGAGCGCGCTGAAGAACTTCACACGACGTACTTGCGTCATGTCGTCATCAGTGATGTGGGCTACATCTTAACATTGATTGGTTTGTTATCGGCCGTGTGTCTGACGTCATCGGGTTGTCAATTCAGCGGGTAACTTGAAAGAACAGGCGCCCGTTGGTGCCTCCACGCTGTTATTGCTGTGGCGTTAATGTATAACTATAGCTGAGGCCGGTCCAAACTCGCCAGATGAACGTCCTCCTTGTGCCAACATTTTATCGGCGCCGCCAGGAGAGGAGGGGAAGACTGCGAGCAATCCTGAATGCTTGCGCGTTTTTTTTTTTTTCCAGGTGACTTTCTTATTATGTCCTCAGGCCATATTTCAATTAAAAACCTCGTCTCCTGCTCTCCCCATGTGCTACCACGGCTCATCGTTCCTGCGATCCGCTGTGACCGGTCTGGTGGTTCCGTCTTCTTCTGTTGTCCGGGGTACGCGGAAACCACGGGAACTTCCTGTAAAGGGTCTGGAAGTCCGAACCACACAGGCGATGCGTTCACACTCGCAACGAACCGAAACCGTTGTTAAGTTCGATCCGGACCGAGGCCGCCTCTTTTCGTCGGACCAAATGTCGTCTGTCTGGTCCGGACCGTGGTCCGAGGGAGGTTTCACACCTGTAATGTTGATTCGGACCAAACTGAAAAGTCTGAAAGTCCGGTCCCAACAAGGTAGGTGTGAAAACGCCCTAATATAGTCCTACTTGTAAAAAAAATAGCCAAATAAAATGTCTATTCTCCATATGAGCGGCCCCCAGGAAACAATGATGAGAACGGGGCTGAGTAGACAGATGCTTAGTCTGACATTAAGTCCGGCCTGTGATGTGTGTTCTCCACTGCTTTAATCAGGCCTGGGTGTCTTCTTCTCAAAGGGGCAGCCATGTTGGTATCTGCTCTGTGGTGCTGACAGAAGAGCCACTGTGACATATGGCTTCACCTCCCAGGTGCTGTCCACATTCTCAGACACAAGCCTGCGTAGACACATGCGTGTGCACACCTACCACAGTACATGGATCACTCCCGTGCACACCGGTCAGCCTCGCCAAACAATTTCAATCAGCAGTCTTCTTCCTCGGGAAAAGTGGATGGAGCATTTTTCTGAACATTTGGAGGAGAGGAAAGTAAAGGGAGTGATGTGGACCCAGAGCTCACGGCGCCTTCAGACAGCCGCAGCATCCAGCCACAAACTGGATGCTATTTACAACGCGTGAACAACTGACTGGTGCTAGAGAGAACGGGGGAGAAACGTTAGGGTGAACCGGGTGTGTGCCGGCGCGCCCTCCTCTCCCTCTTTAGGCCCTGCGGCGTGGGTTACGCCAGAGGTGAGGCTCCACACGGGACGGTTAGCAACAGCTGAGCCTGTCAGGGCCAACTGCCCAGACAAAAGCCAAAGGGGTGGTTTGGAGGGCTGGGGCCGTTGCCCGGGGGGGTGCGGGCACATGTTTGGCGCTGGGGAACATCACGTAGGCACAACAGGGGAACCTACGGCCACTTTGGACCCGACAGGCAGACAAGACAGGCCGGCACTCGTCTGAGCAGACGCTCAGGAATAGCCGAGCTTAGAGGACGGCTTTAGGAATCACAGAGCTGTGGTGTGACAGGCCTGTATTTAATCAAACTTCCGGCAGTAAAATAAGTTATTTTAGATGAACGTACTCATCACGAGGAATAATACTCAGGTAGATAGCTCATTTTTGCGTTACAAACTGGGCACAAGGAGTTTGAAAGGTGTGGGCATTTACCTGTAAGGTGTAGCAAGGAAATACGTTATTGAGTTGCATTATGGGAAATGGAGGCTGCAAGCGTTTCTGAAGCTTGACCCATACTAGGGACTTATGCCTCATTTCCACGTCCGTTCTCTTTTTGGTTTTCCATTGACAAGCGTTACGGACAGTACCTGGTACTGCTTTTGGCGTCACCTCATTCGAGGTTCCAAGCGAGCTGAGCCGGTACAGAAACACCGCCGATTGGTCAGAGAGAATCGTCACTAGAATGTTTAATTGCGCGACCGGGGACATCCTGCACAAACAAAGCTACCATCAACGGCGACCGCAGTTTACTTATTCATTTAGACCCAGATTTGTCTTCTTTTCTTTTTTTTTTTAAATGCCCGCAAAGCCACAGCGTGGTCAGCCGACGACGTGCAGACGTTCCTGTGTTTGGTTGCAGAGGAAAGGACCCAGCGAGTGTGTGTCGCATTGAAGATGATCGGCATGACGATCAGCTAAGAATCCCGCCTACAACGAGGGGGTTCTACCTGCAGTGCAAAACAAAACTGAGAAAAGTACCTGGTACCAAAAGCAAGGCGAGGCAAGGCGCGGCACACCATGCATTGGAAATGAGGCTTGAAAGTCAGGATATCTCTTTCCCCTCCGCACCAATTTTGAACGTCCATTTTTAAATCTTTCTTTTGCAAGAACGCAACCTTTTGGCAGGGCAATGCTAAATCGTTGAAGCACCTTTTTTTTTCATTATATCAAACCATATTTTTCTTACTAATTATCGGTGGGGGTCTATTTTTTCAGCAATAGCCATTTGATCTTGTAACCCGTAGTTGCCTCTCTACATAGTAGCTTTCATTGTTACCGGCGGAGTCCACCTTTACCGCTGACGGTTCACATTACCCACACACACACACACACACACACACACAAGAGATTCACAGGAAACTGTGCATGTGCATGCGGGACGAGATGTGGACGTCTATCACGTGTATTTCACGACATTGTCGGCCAACGTCGTCCTCTCCAGTCTTTTTTTCCATTCCGACTCGACCTGATGAATCCCCTCCGCCCTCGGATTCTCTGTCGCGCCGCTCATGGCGAGTCAGCTGCCCCCGGTGGTCGATAGCGCGTGTCATGTCCAACTTTCTTGTGTTGTTATGATTGCTTCCACTGTCTTCCTCATATGTAAGTCGCTTTGGATAAAAGCGTCTGCTAGATGAGTAAATGGAAATGTAATTGTAACTCTTGCAGTAACCACCAGTGACCCCACGTGTCGCCAGATCACCCACGGCTGAAAGCTCGAAGGAATTGTGACTTTAAGTGAAACGTAACGATATTAAGTAAAAAATCTCTCACTTTGACTCCTACCCGCAAGCATAAGAGTAAAAGGTTTTGATTACATGTCTTTTGTCTTAAATAAGACACTTCAGCTCAGCTTTAAAGTGGTTTTAGCCTGTAGCTTGGGGTCCCACATGGCTGCAGAAGAGCAACAGAGGCGGGCGCACACCTTCGGAGAATGACTGCGCAATACAGCACTGCTCATGATCAACAATGCGTTACTTAAGACAATATTTATAATTCGGCAACGTTTAACCGCCATGCATTAGTACAGACTTGCCATTCTTCTGCTTGTCGCTTACGAGAAGAATGGCAAGTCTCAGTGTTTTTATTCTCAGTAATAATAACAAGCGTTTTAAGTGAGGGAATACCTGGACTTTGGGACTTTTTTTTTTTGTACTTAATTGAAGATGTGAGAATATAGAGACAGGCAGGAAAGAAGCAGGGTGGGAGGGGAGTGATATTAATAGTGACAGTAATGCTTAATAATTGAATCTTGGAGAACCGTTTGTCTGTTTTAACTCCGTGAGATGCTTCACAGAAGACACCAATTATTCTCTAAAGTAATTTCCTTGTTACAAAGAAAGTAGGGGCGTCTTATTAGCTTTGGTTGGATGTTTCTTTCTTATTTGCACACAGAAAGAATAAAAAACGGCCTTGATCTGGTCTGCAGTGCCTTTCCATGCACATTTTTCTGTTTGCACTTATCAGTGTGGTCCTGAATTCCCTTTATTATCTGTTTTCTCTGATGTGTGGTACTTAGTCTGCAAACAGCAGAGTTTCCTTCCCGTCCCAGAGTAGTTCAGTTTTTGTTTCCATTTCAGGCAGTTTCCTATAAGCCGAAATTCCTGTTAAAATGGTCAGCGGCTACCTGTTGTAAATTCCACGTGCCTTTAAAAATGAAAACAACAGGACGACATCATTTCGAAAATGCAAGGATTTGTTTTTCTTTCTTTCTTTGTTAAAAGAATGGGAAATGGGGCAGAGGAGAGGTTAAATTCTCTAATTAATCAAACAGTGCCTCGACACAGCACCAAACACTCGTAGGCACTTTAGCTATTTTCAAATCTAAATTAAAAACCCTGCTGTTCTCCTGTGCCTCTCATCGAATGCTTACTTTACTGCACCTTTATTTCCTTTATTTAATGTGGCCATCTCATTACTGCACTATAACTGCATTTATGGCCTATTGTATTGTTTTCTCTAGTTCTTTTTATTTTATGTAAAATGTCTTGAATCTCATTTTATTCTTTCTCAATAGATTTTATTTAGTTGGTTTTTTTTTAAATTATATTCTAATGCACTTTTAAACCAAAAAGGTTGCCTCGCCTCGCCATTCGTCTGATTGGCTATTCTCCGTTGAGCGCGCGTGAGATCAACCACGTGACCACTTGCGAGCTGCTCTTAATCAAAAGCTTACGCCCCCACTTGGCACTGCACTCTTGAGTGTTATCCTCAAGGCCCTCGAGAAATCCAGGTCCCGGGCCAAACGCTGCGCCGCCCAGGCCAAAGCGGTCCAGTGTGCAGCGACGGTGAGGCGCACCGAGATCTCAGGAGGGGGGAAATCCCCCCCCCCGTGCTTATTATTTCGATTTTGATGAGCCCCGTCAGATCACTGTCGAGCTCAGTGTGTCCAGCCAGGACGCCGAGGCTCAGGTGCGGCAGGCGGTGAGCCAGGAACAGGCTTTGTCAGTCCTGCTGCCCTGTTGCATCACAGATTTTAGTCAACAATTTCACATTGTGCAGTAATCTGATGTTCCTTTGAGTCTACTAAGCTATCCATGCTGCACGTCAGGAGGGGCCCCGGTGTGTGTGTGTGCAGGAATGTGCCTGCTAAAATGAAAAACATGATTTTTCCACTGGGGAGTCCGAGGCCCTCTATAGGAGCTCACTGTATAGATAGAAAGGCAGCCTTCTGGGGAGTGACTGTATTTTCCTGGGGGCACCGTATAGTTTCCACCTGCGTTTGTGGCAGGTTCACACGCCAGGAGGTTTAGGTTCTCAGCTTCCCAACATTGCCCCGCTCCACTCTCCCGTCCTGCCCTCCCTCCCTCCGTGGTTGTTTTGTGGCGTTGGAGAGGCGGGAGCAGGAAGCATTTGTTGTGCACAGGATGCCCCCTAAACACACCGCTCCCGCTCGGCAAATAACTTTAACACTTCTTCTTCCTCCCCTTGGCCGCACGCACGCACGCACGCACGCACGCACGCACGCAAACACACACAAACTCGGACGTGCTCGCTTCCTCTTTGGCAGTCACTTCCTCTGTGGTCAGCAGGCACGACGTTCACTCAGAGTGTGTGTGGTCAGACTGGCCGAGTATAGCAACACCATCTTGCGCAAGCCGTATCTCCCCGGGGACAAGCAACTTATGTATTTTCCAACTTGGTTCTGTTTTTATTTGGCTTTTTCTAATTGCACCCCCCCCCAAAGAAAAATCTGAAATTTTGAGCTTTCAAACATGACCTCACAATTAAACACAGGTATATACACCAATTAAACTCAGGAGACACAAGAGAGGTGTCTCTGAATCAGGCCTTTGCTTTCTAGTTGCTAGTCAGACCAAAGTGTCAGTTTTGAGAAACGATGCGGATCTTGAGATTAAGCAGGGACTGAACATCATCTCTCTAAGGAGCATGTCGTTCCCCCCCACCCCCACCAGCCAACAGCCACCTCCGCTTTATTCTGCGTTATAACAGAGCTGCGGCAAAGTTAGATCTCTCACGTAGGGACAACCTACGACATGATGCATGTTCAGCACAACCCGACCAGTTCTAATGGGTGACGTGAAAGTATTACGGTGCTGAAGCCCCTTAGGAGCCACAGTGCTGCCGCCTGTGCCCTGTTCACAATTACTGCGGTCACTGAATAAGATTAAGCTCATTTAGCAGCTCTTTGTACAAAAATAGAGAGCAGCTGGAATGCTCCGTAAACAGGATGCACAATTTGCTGTTTTTATATCATTTTGGCAGTTGCTGATTCCACTCCTAACGTGGGATTTGGGAGATGTAGGCTCTGCTTGACATCTGGGCTGAGTTGAGAAAGATGGCGGGAGGATGTTGTAATTTTGTCTATAGCAAGGGGAGGGTCCAAAGCATATATCGATGACCCCCCCCCATAATGAGGGACATTGCCTCTTTTGCACGGGTAAATAATTATCACAGGAATTTGGTCTCGTTTTGTAAATGTACATGAAGAAAGATCCGTAAGGAGAAGTTAAATACTTTGTTTTTTTAACTTGTTTTATTCGTATTCGCTACTTTTGCCCAGATTTCCTCTGCTATCCATTCTTCACGGTATAGGATGTTGTGTTGTGTGGCATTATGGCCTTTATGGGTAAGAAAAGTGAATAAAAGAAATTGAAGAAACAGATGACGTGACTAAACGTCGTTTTTTTGGGTGAGCCGCAATACTTTTTACGGTCTGCCAATTCCCACTTCTTTGTGTGCTTATTAATCACATGAAGGAAGGAATAAGGAAAGGCAACTGTACCGGGAAGCATGTGAGCCCCTGTACGTGATTCCAACGCCACAGCATTATGGGATTTAAAAACCATTTTTATTCTAGGAATTCCCACTCTTTCAGAACTTCCCAAAAAGGGAGCGGTTCAGCAGAATGTGACCTGAATCTTAGTCACGGTCAGCAGTTTTATTGTAAGAGGACAGAAGGAATAAGACGTGTTGCGTTCATCAAAAACAGGATCTGATGAGCTCTTGTTCCCGGAGCGACGACTTGAGCAAAAAAAAGATGAACGATTGGGAAGCCCCGTGAGACAGCGGGAGACGACTCGTATGCAGATGAGCAGAGGGCAGCGAGACGAAGGCACCCCTCCCCCGATCCCATTACACAAGCCTCACTCTGACTGATTCATCTCTTTCCCACTTTCTACAGAGAGGAGCAGGAAAACAGCATAAACACTTCTGGGATGGGGGGTGGGGGGGTGTTACAGGATGTTGTTTGAGTTTTAGATCCTGTTTTCTTCCCTTTTCCCAAGGAGCTCCTCTAAATGCAGGTGCTCCAGAGCAGCCCCCCCCCC
>CM022492.1:22535091-22545967 GCA_011952105.1 Coreoperca whiteheadi
GGAAGTGTCGGGTGTGAGGAGCGAGGCGGGTCTTGGGATTAAGCAGGGACTGAGCATCATCGCTCTAAGGTGCTTGGCGTTCCCCCCCGCCCCCACCCATTTTGCCCAAATAAGTACAGCTCTTCCCCTTTTTGGTGGCAGCTCTGCTTTTCACCAAGCCTTTCTTGTTGCACAGACTTTTTGGCTTTGCTGATCTATTCACAGCCTGAGGAGATTAAGGAGGACGGAGGGATCAGAGCCTTTCGTGAGGACTCTTTGTCTTCTCTTCTCTTAACAGGATGAAAATATCCACTTCATCAGTCATGTCATACACTTGCAAAGCCTGAGGCCTGAGCGGCTTGCGATTATGCTCCAGAGGCTTTTCTCTTCTGCATGTACTCTCAGAGAAGAAGGTACGGGTCACGTGAGGGCTTCGCCGAATGATATTTACACTTGGAAGCTTTGAGGTGGAACGCGTCCCAACACGTCTTTTAAAAAAGTACATAAAAGAACCTCTGCTAATGGCTGCTTTTGGTTACTTAGAAGCAGAAACGTCAAAAAGTCTAATGAACATAAAAAAAAAAACTAAAAAAAAAACTCCCCAGTCCAGCGCCGAATCCCTAACCTCACATCGCCCCCCTGAAAAAAACTCAGGGGCTGCATTTCATTATAAATCATTCTCCAGTTTTTAAGTGCGCTGCTCAGAAGAGTTTCCATGAGATCATCAGCTGTCAGTATGGGAAGCCAGTCGCTTATATTCTTAAATTCAAACCAGTGCACGCTGCGGCAGCATGGTAGGAATCTCCCGCTGGGCTCTATGTATAAATGGTGGCGCAGAACCTGCAACAGGAATACTGTATAATGGGAGCGTGAACAGCCAAAGAGGCCCCAAAAACCCCCAAAAAACTAAATCAAGTGTGCGTTGCGGCGGAGTCAAGAGGGTTTTTTGTTTTTGTTTTTTTACCTTGAGGGGGTAAAAAAAAAAAAAAAAGCTTAAAAAGGAAGTCACAGCAGCAGGAAAGCAACATCCCACAGTAAACGTTGATTGGATTAACAGGTGTGGCGGCTGCCCAACCTGTAGCCCAAACGTCGGACGCCGAGCGTGGCGTTCATTTTACCGGAGGTACGAAAACAAAACTCGTGTCGCTCTTTTTTTTTCCCCCCTTTGGGGTGAAAAGTCATCGTGTTGGTCCCGATTCTTCAAACCGATCTGCACGTAAAACTGGATGTCGTCTTGACAGCAAATAATGTAGCAAAAACAAAAGGTTCACGGGGACGGGTTAAACAACCCAAGCAGGTCATTCATACTGCATAAAAACTGTAAAGCATGCATTAGGAAATGCAAACACAATGAGTTCATATCAGCACCAATGAGCTTTCTGAGGATTCACATTAGTTAAATGAATTAAATAAGTAGATAAATAAATGGATATCTGAAAATGTATGCCCCTTTTGCTTGATCAGCGATGGGTGTTTTGGTTTATATGTGCATGGTTTTAATGTGATTTCACTAAGACCTTTATAAAAGATGTATAAAACTTGTGTACTTAGGTTGTCAGTTGCCCCACCTGCTTGTCGTGAGGTCATCGGATGTATTTGTTACTTACACAATTTGCACACAAGCCTTTTAATGGAAACACACGTCAGCCCCAAAATGGGACTTTTTCCTCTCACTGGAAAACCGCTAAATGTTATTTAATGTCATTTTATTTCAAGTGTGCAGCGGCAATCACACCGTGCTGTCCTGCGTGCGTTTCTCAAGTGTCTTTAAATTGCTAATATGTAACTAAAAAAACCCCCAAAACATTCATGCTACATACAGTATGTCGTGCATATTTTACGCTCATAGTTGCATGCAGCTTTCGGCATTTTCTTAGGATACGCGTTCATTTACAATATTCAATGATATGTCCCAGAAAATCATGACTTTATCCCTGAAAAACGCGATCATTTAAAGATTCAGATACAGTTTGCGAGTTATTGTGAGTTACAGAATACATTAAAGTCAGCAATGGCCCATATATATCTTAAAAACTGTTCAAATTTGCACCTTTTTGCACACCGATCGGCTGTGAATATGCTCACTATGTGGGCGGTATATACTGCGATGCATTCAAACCTGAATGCTGAAGTGGTTTAAAGCCCCCGTTCACTCCCGTTACACCTATAACTACTGCAATGCATGAAGGTCAGCGGGTTTTCATGGGATGTGGAAGTTTAAAAAAAAAAAAAAAGTAAAAAAATCACACCAATCAGCATCCAGGCGTACAGCAGTCGCACGCATTTTCTTATTATTTAAGTTTCTATTTAACCTTAGTTATGCTTGTTAACAAGCTAAAGAGGCCTTTAGATCACTCACTTGAATGAAGCTATGTCTGTGAAGAGTTTATAATGGTGAAAAAAAGAAGAGTGATTGGGCTTTTAGTGCGCAAACCAAAATATTATATTATATACATTATATATTCGTGCAACAGGGAGACGGCACACAAAGCCGAGCCCTGCTCACAGTAAGGCATCTCTGGAAGCTCCGGCCCGGAGCGCTCCGCAGTGACAGAGGGAAACGCAAAGGACGCTGGAGGATCTGGGAGAAAACGCATTGCTGGAGTGTAGAAAAGCAGCCAGTTGAAGTGCTAAAAATAAACAGCGCAGCATTCCAGAGACAGCGGAGGGTGTTGGGCCTTCGGAAGAAGCCGGGAGTCTCCTGGACCCCGACGTTAGCCGTAAGGGGTGGCCTGATTTACACAAAGTGACCAGGTTCAGGGGCTGCGAGCTAGACTGATGGACAATCCTCCAGTCCTTTTACTCTCTGAGAATGCAGGATGGGGAGGAAGGGGGGGGTGAACTTTGCCCCCCCCCCGAGGTCTGAGAGACGGTCGTGAAGGGCAGGAAGACGGTGTGCGGTGGAGCGTAGAGCAAAAACACATCCACTGCACAACTTCAAAGTCTGGGCCCAAGAATTGACTTCAGCGGAGGAGGGATGTGCGTCAAAACACACTGTATGTCCGAGCAGGTTGTGTGCAACTGCTTTGTCGTAACTCGTCCAATCATCTCTCAGCACACTGTTTAGGTTTGCGTTGCTTTTCTTAGCCCCTCGCGCTCCCATCTTGCTTTTGTTTTGCCAGGCTGCGCGGGAGATTCTGTGTTGTTTTTTTTATTGTCTTTTTTTCCTTTTTGCTGCTGTTGTTGCACGCAATATCCTCACACTGCTTCGTGTGCGGAAGTTCAACGGGTCCAGTTCCCAGCCCTGAAGCACGCCGCTTTAGAGCTGCTGCGCTACGTGACGCTTGTCTGGCCTCCAAAGCGGAGTTTTACCGGCCAGGACGCGAGGGCCGTCCAAAGACAGACGAGGACCCTGCAAGCGATTTGGCGATATGCGGATCCAAGCACATGTAGGTTAAAATGAGATGTCTAGGTAACAAAACGGTTGTTTTAAAAGCATCCCTCAAATAAAGTTTCCTAAATGCTCCTGAAACAACTCATTTTCAACCAAAGTTTGCCAGATTGTAAGCTCGATATCTAGACCTCTTTTGAACGAACTGACTTGGTGATGTGCAGAGACACAGACTAAATTTTGGTTTAAAAAGGGAAAGTTTTCTTTTCTCCGAGAGAACATCAGTGACGTGTCACTAGCACCAGCCTCCCATTAAAGAAGTAGCCATCCAACCGCCAATCCTCCCCAGCGTTGGACCAGGGCCCGGTAGCGGTCCTGAAACGTAAGAATCGAACCGACGCGCGCCACTTCACACAGCGATTGGCCAGGTGTGCGGAGGTGAGAAAGTAGGCAGGATTTCCCTCAAGTCCTCTTGTTTAAGTTGTCCCCCCAGCTTTTCTGTCGCTTCTCGCGGGCACGACGGCGCGTTAACGCCACGAAACGCCTTTGAGGCCTGTTAGAACACGCGTGCCATTATCTGAACGTTTCACCGGGTCGAGACAACGGAGACGTTCAAAGCCCTCGGAGTTTTTTCATCTTTAGACGTAGCTGGGTGCCATTTTGTACATCCCGGTTCCTTTAGAGCATACTGGACCTTTTAGTCTTTTTACCCTTTGGCCTTCCCCAAAAAAAACCCCGACAAGCTGAAACAACAGAGCGGACACTGAGCTTATTGTGTAAAAATACCTCTTTTTATTGAATTTCCATCATTACAATTGCACATAATCAGTTTGAGCAATCTAAAATATTTATAGAAATTCATTGAGCTCTAAATGAACAGTCATCAGTCTTTAGCAGAGGCTTTAGAGATGTGTAAATATACTGAGAACTTCACTTCCCATGGAATAAAGGAGCCACGTTAACCCTCCCCGGACCCACCCAACAGCAACGAAAGACCCTCTTCCACATACAGTAGCATCTCTGGGGCCGTCGTAATCTGGAAAACCAGCCCGCCGCAAACCCCCCCCCACCCCGAATAAAAGAGCACAACACGGCAAGTCACGTACAGCCGAGGGCACCAGCAGTTTACCACCTGCAACAGAGAAACGGAAAGCTCCACGGTTCACAAGTCACGTCGTAGCATTCGACTTCAAGAAGAGTTGCGCGGGACATTGGGGGGAGGAAACAAAGTGTCCAAGAAACCTCAGCACGGTTCACGCACAAACAACAGAGTTACGCTCAGTATAATCTGGCAGAACGCAGTGTGTAAAGGGCGGGCAGCGTCATGCGCGGCCTCTTTTGATTCATCCGCTGACACACTTTGAGGATGAGGAAGAAGGTGAGCAAAATTTCCTGATTCTCTCAAACGCTTAAAAAAAAAAAAAGACAGAAGAGGCGTCTTGTTCCAGTAAAAGCCAACTCGCCTACTGGATGTTACAGACGCATCATCCAGAAATACGTGCCGGTTGTTGGGCGCGCGGATAAACCCAGGGGTTAAGAGGGGAATCATGATGGGATGTGACAATGATCGCCCGCGAGGGACAGTTTCCACTCGGACGTCCTGCCCCCGTTAACCCCCAGCGACAGACGTTTACTCAGCAGGTGAGCGCTGGCCACAAATAGACTCGCCGAGGGGAATTCCCACATGCAGGCAGACATACGCGAGTGCTCACACAGAAAACACAAAGCCGGACTTCTGAGAGAAGCGGAGACAAAAAAGCAAAACCACAAAAAAAAAAACCCTAAAAACAATAAAAATCTAAATAGACCTTTTCTTGATGCAGGTTTTGAGGAGGGCGTGGTCTTCATTAGCTCCCCAGAGAGGAGCAGCAGGGCAAAGAGAGCACTGCCCTCTGGCCAGAAACACTGACTGGGACAGGCGCGCACACACGCAGGAAAATGCCATGTGATGGGTGACTGGACTCGACTCTTTTCTGGTCGCAGCTTGTTTGAAAAATGTGAATATGAGCCAACTGTGACCGGAAGTGCCGGTGCCGGTGGGAAAGAAACGCCGAGTGTGGAGTCGCAAGGTTCTGAGCGCGGCTTTGGGATACGGAGCGTCAGATAATTGAGTTAATATCCGACGTAACGACACTGTGGAGCACTTCGGTAAAAGGTGGGGGAAAAAAACAAACACACAACACCTTTCACAACCATAAATGTTTTCAATAAATCACCATTAAAAAAAAGGGACAGTTCAGTCCCGACCCGGGTTGCAGATTTTGCTGTGAGCAGTCTCATGTGGGAGCTATTTTCTTCCCGCCAATAGCGCCGACATGGAAACCGCGCTCCGTTGTATTCGAGAGAGCGCCGACATCTCCAAACCTCGGCAACTCACACCAAAACAACGCAGGTGCATGACGGGTAAGAGGGGAGGGGGGGGGACTGCCCCTTTAATAGGTGGATACTGTAAATTCTCAAACAATAGCCAGAACGTGGCCTGTTGGTTGGTACTGAGTAAAAGGCCAGAAATTTTTTTTATAAATTAGCACTAAATTGTATGGTTCTGTTAAAGGAGCACAATGCCCTTTCCAACAGCGTTAGTCCCGTCAGCAGGGAGCAGTAGTGGTTCATGTACCTCTCCAAAGGTCTGATAGTTTATCGTTTATTCGTTTGCTCTCGAAAGCTTCCCTGGAGCTGCCTCACCGTCGTCTGCCATTTTTTGACTTTGTCCGGCTGTGAGCAGCTCCTCCGTGCATTGCACTGTGGGAGAGCACTGTCCAAACCAAACCACATTGGGAAAAACTAAGCTCAAGTACGAAACAAGCCGAGTCGCTTCTTTGTCACTTCTTCAGTGAGATGGCACACCAACAGAAATCACTAAAAAACCCGTCAGTTAACAAGCTGAATTGCTTCCTATTACTAACTTCATACGTTACCATTTGAGCACGACAGATGTTAATTATTAAACAGATTGAGATCCACGCGAAAGCTGAATTTTATTCCAAAAATATTAATAAATTATCTTCATTCTTAGTGTTATGAAGTCTTGCTGGAGCAGCAATTAGTAAAGATACTGTCAGCTCCTGCTTGTCCTTTACGCACTGCCACGAAATCAAGCTGACAAGCCAACTGGACATGCATCCCGGTGCCTCTAGAAAACAGACAAAAAATTCAATATGTCAAAGTAGACGCAAAGTTTGTGACGGCATCTTGGCACGCGCGTGGGTACGCATGCGCACAAAACCGTGGCTCGACAGTGTGTGCCAGCGAGGACGCCGAAGGAGACAGTGAAGCTGGCAAACGTGAATGTAAACAATGCAGGATTTATATATACTAAAAAAAATAAGAAAATCAGCTTTGCAAATGTTTTACGGGAGGAAGAAAACGCATTCGATGCTCTTGCTAGGCCTGAAAGGATACACGCAATGGCGTGTCGGTGAGAAACACCACTACAGGCTTCCTTTAAACTGCTGTAAGTGAAACTGAACACTGACCCAGCAAATGTTTTCACAATAAAAGCCTACATGGGACGTAAAGGGACTCCTAGGGGCCCACGAACCTATGGAAGCCTTCGGGGTGGTGAGTTGAGCAAAAGGCCATCAACAGCCTAATGGGAACAGAAATGCTTAAATACACTTAAAGAAATAACCCGTCTCGTATCGAAGCCTTTGTAGGGTTAGGAAAACACAGCTACTATTTGAGAATTTACAGAACTGCAATTTCAGAAAGAAAAAACAAAAAAAACAACCAAACATAATAAAAAGTCAGAACCTCCTAATTCCAAACTCTCTCGCCAAAAAAAGCCCAAAACACCTTGCTGAAATGGACATCCTTTCATGGTCCAACTGACCGTTCTCTTACAGTATTCACCTACAATGTGACATGGCTCCTCAGTACAGTGCAAAACATCACAGCAACATGCAGCGTCAGCGTCCCAGAGAGGAACTTCAGGACAAAAACAGTGTTTAAGCGTCATTCGCAAAGACGGAGGAGGGTTCAAATGTAAGTGGTCACCACAGAAATGCACTGGTAGGCACTTAAAAGCCCTACAAATACTACACAAACTGAAAAACCTTAGAGCGCGCACGTG
Organism: Coreoperca whiteheadi; assembly: GCA_011952105.1. Taxonomy (NCBI): domain Eukaryota; kingdom Metazoa; phylum Chordata; class Actinopteri; order Centrarchiformes; family Sinipercidae; genus Coreoperca; species Coreoperca whiteheadi. The sequence goes on from CM022492.1 coordinate 22,542,474, forward strand.
AGGACGAATGACAGCGGTGCGTCCCGCTATTTTCAACAGGCAGCGGGAGGGTCGGCGCGCACCGTCCCCTGAGCCCGGCGCCTCTTTGGTCACGTTCGCTTAACTGGGGAAAACGTACGCTGATCATCTGATGCGCCAAGGGCACTCTGGGACGCCGCTCATCATGAGCGCTTGTCTGGAGAAAGAACCGGCACGCAGGACGAACGCTGTGGCTCTGAGCAGACGCGTGACAGGCCGCGCTGTACCTAAACGACATTTTCAGGCCAATTTCATCATGCAATAAAACGCTATGGGCAATTAGAGTCTATAGTGGTAGCGTATTTCCATCCTTGGCACAGAAATGTACTAATGAGGGCGCCCTTAATGTCATCATTATGGTGGCGGGCAGGGAGTTTGGTCTGACAGACTGCCACCCACCGCCTGACTCGCCCTCGTTACGGAGGAAGAGTTAGGAAAGTGGCAGAATGAGATGCACGAAGGAGTAACCGAAAGCGATGGCGTTGAGGTGCAGGAGCTTTATGAGGCCTTTTGGCTGTTCGAAAACACCCGCAGGAACTCTAAAGGGGTCACCTGGAGGACAGTGAGCTAAAGGCCACGGGACCTGGGCCCAGCGGGGAGCGGGTTATGGTGTGAAGGGTGAAGAGAAAGTCGCTGGTCCGTTACACAACAGGAAACTCCCTGGTGACCGCGTCTAAACGACAGGGCGGGCCGGGCTGAGGACAAAAGGGTTTGTTTTGAATTTGGACAAGACAGCAAAGCCAGAATACTATTTTTTTCAGGAAATACAAACGTTAACAAAATGTACTGAACCTCAGAGGGTGGAACCCGGTGTGGTTTGTTAAAGGCCCGATCTGTAACTGCTCTGCGTCTTACAGCTATATTCACTGCACAGTTTGAAGACTTAATCAATTGTCTAATAATAATCTAATCGAAATTCTAGGCGTATTTTCCAGCTGTTTACTGAAGTAAACAAACCCTTGACAGCATCACAAAGCAAATCACTTAAAGCCGCACTAATCGCTGTTTTTATATTAAAGAACCAAGTGCAAGCGTTGCAATATGAAAGGGCTCGCGTGTAGTGACGAACCCACGGAGAGGTATCATCCGACTCCGCCGTGCTCCAAAGTTAGCCACGAGCTGGTGAACATGGTGGAGCATTAAGCGGCTAGAGAGCCAGATGGATTTCTCGGCAGTTGACGGAAGACCCAAAAAAAAGACAAAGAAAGGGAGAGTGAATATTGGATTTACATTCGGGGAGCCAGAAACACGACCCCAAGTCAACGCTGATGTGTCTCCGTAACTGCTGGACGTGTAAATAGGCAAACATATTGTTCTGCTGCCCCCAAGTGGCAAACAAAAAACCATTAATGCAGCTTTAAACGCTCTACTCAGCAACTAAATATTTATAGGCAAGAAGATGACGTAAATTCTCCAACTGTGACGACATCCTGCCACATAGTACACAGTATTTCAAGTTTTCTGTTCTGTCATTAAAGTAGTACTTGCATAACAACTAAAAAGGCGTCAGCTGAGCTCTATGTAGGCAGCCCGACGCTTCTTCCGCCATCGGAAACCGCCATGAGGGGAAACAAAAGCCACGAACCGAGGCAACAGCAGAGGGGAGTACAGACGTGCAGAAGAAAAATACCGACGAGCTGGCGTCCACGAGAAACGCGAAGTCACGGAAAAACCAACGGGAGGTGGGGTTACGCTGCCGCGCAGAGGGCGAAGAGGGGGGGAGGCTGATACGGCGGGAGAGGCCGAGACCCCCGCCATCATCCTGACCACAACGCATCGTTTTTCCTAAAGAGAGGCACATACAAGGCTTGCAAGTTGCAGTTTAAAAGCATTTACGTGTTTGAGCCACGGAGAGCACGACAAAAAAAAAACAAAAAACCAACAAACAAAAACACACACGGCCCACACAAACACACAAGAAAAGTCTCGAATGGGTCGGTCAAGTCTTCAGAGGGAAAACAGCAGTTGTAATAAATAAGAAAAACTGCAGTAAATATGTCTGGGGGGGGAGGGGGACCTGGAACTAAATAGTAACAACAATAATACATATTAATAATAGTAATAATATCCAGTTCTTTTCATGTTGAACATGGAGCGGAGAGGGTTGTGATTGGCTCAGTACAGACGACCAGGAGAATATGGGTGATCTTCTCCCACTAACTGACCACAATGTCAACACACACCTCACTTAAAAATGTATATATATATATATATATGTGTGTGTGTGTGAGAGAGTGCGCGTCAAGTAGGGCTGCACGATCGAGCGGATTCAAATCCCACTGTCACCTCGTACCTCGGCGCATCAAACTAAGCGCGTCTACTTTTGTCCTTTCGGTTGCGGTTCGCAGGTGACGATGAACTTGCTGCACTTGTCTATCATGGCCGCCCCTTTCCACTGGTCAGAAATGCTTCGGTCGCTGTTCGCGGGAACGACCGAGCGTAACTCTACGAACGCCTTCATGTGTGCGCCGTCAGCCCTGTTCCCACGGGTCTCGCCCCGCTTCACGGCGGCAGGGTTTTCGACCTCTTGCCCTTCAAGAGCGCGGCCGTTCGGAACGGCTATAAAAACCGCTTCTGCCTTCAGACGCGGCCAGACAACAAGCGTGGGGGCATGGCAACTATTTGCAGCTCATGCAAACCGTTTCAACTTGCCGGTTCTCTCCGCCCCTTCGAAGGTCAGCATTGTCAAGACGGCCTGCCTAGTGCTCCGCGGCACAGGTTGGCGTATCAACAAAGCCGAGTCCCCCGCAGGCTAATCTACCGATGGCTGCGAAAGGTCTTGCACTCACGGTCACAAATGTTGAAGCTGCGTGTCGAAGGTCCAACGCGGACCCTTGCATACGTGGGCGGGTGAAGAAATTGACATAGTTCACATAATTTGCCCCTTGCCCAATGACCAATATGGCTCTGGGCAAACACAGTCAAATCTTTATTATTGTTAGGATCAAGGAATATCAAAAAAAAAAAAAAAAAAAAGGAAATAAACGTCTCCAAGAGTTCTCCATCTGAAACACCGCCAACATCCAATATGAAGGTACCAAAGGCGGAGAAAACGACTGGAAAACCCCTGCCTGTAAGCCCCAAACCACTGGGAGGCCGGCATCGCTGAGGAAAAGAATCCAATTCGGTCCGAAACGTTGCTCTGAAAATAGCCAGGCAACGAAATGAGTCAGAATCCAGGAAATGAATGTATCCAACCAAAGGTCTGACTTCACAAAGGGTGAGGAAGGTTTCACATTCAAACACAATGCGCACACGTGTGTGCTGTGTTTGGACCAAATGCACACGGCATCGAAACGCGACAACCGAGTACAAACCCAATGGCTGCCACAGGCCACGGAATCGCCCCCGAAAGCCCTGCCGCCTGACCCCATAAATAACAGCGGGGGGGGGGGGGGGGGGGGGGGTGTATTTATAAAACAACCACACAAAAAAGGAGCACCTGCGGGGGCAGAGGACAAAGGGCGAGGGGACGC
>CM022492.1:22545992-22569686 GCA_011952105.1 Coreoperca whiteheadi
CCAATAAAAAGGGGGGGGGGGGGGGGGGGGGGGGGAGTTCAGTCAGAGCATCACTACAAGCTCTCACAGGCAAATACAGGAAATATTCCATTCAAACAAAAAAAGTTAAAACAAACAAACACCACCCGGCTACCCTAAAGACCGCGAGAGAAAATCACAATAATTGCAATTCTAATTTTATCCAAAAACCGTGCAGCCCTACACACACACACACACACACACACAGGCGGCCAGAGCCCACAACGTGTAGTAGATATCTCTGCTGCAATCGAGGCAAAGCGGTTGGAGTGCAGTACCTATTTGTGACCACTAGCAGGCCCTTAGAGAGCGAGCCCGCACTCCATCTGCGGGTCTTCACCTATCGGACTCCACTGACCGCTCGCCACTGGCCACCTGAGCCCGAGTTCACCCACAGACATATTCTGTACATGCGATCAGTTAATAAACCCGATGCAACACTTGCTTTGAGTACACAAACATTTAGATTATACATAGATAGCATTACATCATTCATCTTTTTCTATATATCTATATATAATCTGCACCGCTGCTCACTTCTCACCGTTTTTTCAGCAAAAAGAAGAAAAAAGAACAAAAACAAACCAACCTGGAGTTTGACCATCACGACGGGTTTAACCCGAACACGCGGCCAACTCGCCGACTAATAACAACCGTGTGTGTGAGTAGTAGGCGGCGCACAGAGGTGGGACAAATCTAACCAAAAGACATCTTAAATTATTCCAGATTATTTTGTGAGGCAGCCGTCCACCCCCCCTCATGTCAGGTGATGCACAGAGGACGTGGAGGCCAGGTGGGGGGCCCCCTCTGCCTCGTCAGCTTCTCCTCTGGGCTCCGTCCGTCCGTCTCTGGAGGGTGAGAGAATGGCGAGGTGGGGGGTGGGGGGCTGCGATTGGTGCTTTGTGTGTGTGTTTTTTTTGTATTTTTTTTCCTTCTTCTCCTCCACCCTGTGCAAGCGTGGGCACCTCAGTCCCCCAAGATGACTTTCACAAAGCTGGCCACGTCGGTGTCTTTGGCCTCGTGGGAGGTGAAGAAGGGATGTTGCTGAGGACGGAAGTGACATTCATTTAGTCCGGGTGCAATCACAAATCATTAGGAAATCAGATCAGCGTACATGACAACTGATTTATGTACTGAAGCCTAGCAGCTTATCTACTCATACATGAGGGAGAGGACTTTCAGTCTTAGCCCGCCCTCCAGTGTCTGATTAACAGTATTACAAGGTGCATGCAGGTAGTGTCTCTAATCTGTTGAAACAGCAGAATAATCACAATAAAACAACAGTAATAAGCGGAAGATTTTAAGAAATAATAACTTGATTTATATAGCACCTGTCGAACACAAAGTTACAAACGTACAATAAAAGCAAATAAGATCCAGAACCTAAGATAGAAACATGATAAAATCACTGAAATGAATACAAACACTCACCATGAGTTCTGTGTAAGTCGGCCGCTCTTTGGAAACCTTCTTTAAGCTGCAGAGGCAAAAGGCAACAGCCACATTAATTCACAGCAAATGCAACTGATGCGAACCTTAACGGACTCGGGTCCGGCATTCGGGTTCACTTCCCCAGGTATGAAAGTCAAACGGCCAAGCGTGAGTGGACTCGCAGTGACACGCGGGAAAAACGCACAGCCTGCCGCCACAAGATGCGAGTAGTTTGCAAGTAAAATCAGCGCCGTCGCCGGTTAAACGTTTGGCCTCAGCAGACCCGCTAAATCCTGTGAGCACAGAATACCGCTCACAGCGCGGCGCCATCCTCCGACCTCACTGCCAGTTTACGAAGAGGAAGGTCATCACCAGTTGGGAACACCCAGGTTTCTCCATGCCATCAAAAAGCATAAAAGCATAACTCAGGTTACCAAATGCATTACCATGACAGCACTGCTGTCTAAAGCAGACAGGTTTTCTCAGCACCTATATGCTGTTCATTGTACATCTGCAGCCTGAGCTGTTGGTGTCGGAGCAGCGCCACTGGAGCCGATGGGGGAACCTCAACAGTCCGGATTTGTCCTGCCGAGTTCAGGACCGAAGCTCAAACTTTCAGTCACGAGGTCTGAATCCAAAAGCAGTCCTGGAGTTAGTTTTTACTTCCGCTCCCCCTCCCATTAAGCACATTTATGCACCAGATTTGGCTCTCCAAAACCCAACCAGATCGCTCAACAGAATCTGTGGAGAAAGGACGACACCTGCGACTAATAACGACGACGTCGAAGTGCCTTGAACCACGCTGACGGGACCTAAATGAAGTTTGCCCTACCACGGGGCGAATGTCTGCGTGGGGGGTAAGCAAGCAGCAGCCGCTTCAGTGCAAAAACACAAGCAAGGTGAGGGATCCTTCAGGGACACCGGCCCCACTTACAGTAAACTTGTCATTAAGTGTCTCAGGAGTCCAGATAAAATCAACGTGTGATTTAATACGCTTTCATTCACGCTTGAGAACTGCCAGAAACACCAGAAGAGCGATCGCGTAGTCACAACGGCGAGCAGCTGAGCGAGGTCGCAGACGAACGGACGCCGCTCAGGGACGGAGGGCGAGCGAGACGTATCCTCCAGCTCACGCCCCCCCCCCTCGTGCAGATCGCCTAAAGGCGGAACCGATCAGGGATCAGATAAAGGCTATGACAGCACGTTACGCCTTCTGCATGATACTACGCGTTGAAATTGGTCCTGTCACTTTTATGCGACGGCGCTCCGGCTGCCATTATCACGGGACCCAGTGAGCGGCGTCCGCAGACCGCTCGCTGACGTAGGTACACGAGGCGGGCGTAAAGGTGGATCAAGCATCCATGCATCCTGGTGAGATGGACGCATTTACATTTTACTGATTTGTCCAATTTGCTTTCTTGGTTGCCAGTTTTCTCTGCTCAGATCCGAGGATCAGCTGCTGAACTCGTCGCTGTGAACTCAATCGCTCTGGATCTGAACAAATTCATGAGCCAAGGAAGACCATGAGATATGGTTCAAAGTTAGGGTGGGGGGGGGGGGGGGGGCAGAGGAAACTAGGGAGGGACCTTGATTTGGGGTTGTTTGTCAAACTGAATATTTTTTTAACTGTTGGTCGGACAAAATAGGCAATTTGAAGCGATCACCTTGGACTCTAGGAAATTGTGATGCCGCAATTTTTTTAAGTTTTTTTTATTTGATCAATTTTTTATTAATTCATTTTAGAATAAAGAGTTCCTGTAGATCCTGTCGGAACAGGCCCTTGTCCTCACAGCAACTGCAGAAGTCATAATGAACTCAATCTGATAAAAGGGGAAATTAACTGAAGCTGGGGACCAACACACACATTTTTGACAGATTTATTACGGCGTTGTTGAAGGGCACGGCGACTCTGCCGGCTTCTCGCCCGACGAGGTCCGCCTTGAGCCGGGTTATTTGCGTGGAGCAAGAAAAAAAATAAGACAAATCACAAATGTTGGAACCGAACGTTCTCCCCGAGAAGCGGTGACTCGGCTAGTGGAAGTTAGAGATGTTCCGATACCCCTTTTCCCTTCCCGATACCTGGGCCCAGGGTATCGGACGATACCGAGTACTGAGCCGCCCTTTGTAGTGGAACCATTCTGTTCTTCGGGGCGACGCGTCTTCAAATGCTTTGTTAAGTTACTCGACATGTCGCCGTTTTACTGGCTGGTTGGTCCAGTCTGACATACTGCCAAACAGCTGACGTGCTGCTAGCGCGTTTTTCATTTCTTCTTCGCTGCTCTAAACAGGGGTTGCTTGTGGCAACACGGCTCAACTTCCTGTGTTTGCATTCCGAGCAGCGAAGAAGAGCCGATTTACGATTGGCAGCATTAGGCAAAGCTAGCGGGCGTAATAACTAGGTTTTGTTTAAGAAAATGGTATCAGATCGGTACATGGGTTCAGGTACTCGCCGAATTTGTTGTGGTATCGGTGATATTTCCGATACTAGTATCGGAATCGGAGCAACTCTAGTGGAAATGGGACAAAACCACAGAAAAAGACGTACCACTGAGAGGAGAAGTCCACAAACTCGGGGGAGAACTGGTCGGCAGGAAGCTGGGGCGAAGGTTCTTCCACCACCTGCTTCAGCTGCTGGAAGGGCGTGCCCCACGAGTCGTACGGGAAGCGCAGGATGGCGAGCTCGATCTGTGTGAGAGAGAGAGAGAGAGAGAGAGAGAGAGAGAGAGAGAGAGAGAGAGAGAGAGAGAGAGAGAGAGAGAGAGAGAGAGAGAGAGAGAGAGAGAGAGAGAGAGAGAGAGGTGTCCCTCAAACACCGAGGACACTGTACAATGCTGGTTTCTTCACCCTGGTCTAATTACCATCATGTTCATTTATCCCCCTGTACCGGTGGTACCAACACTCTCCGGGTTTTTGGTCGCTTACAACAGTGCAGACGCAGCCTTCACCCCCCCCCCAGTCATCCAACCATACTGTCGGTTCTGTACAGACGGAGTTGGCTGCAGTAGAAGATAAAAAAACCCACTCCGTTCCATGGATGCCTGGACTCTGGATTTCGTTTCTCCATCTGATCACGAGTAACGAACGGACGAGAGCTTCAGCCGCATGGATCATCATTGACAACGGACATAACTCGACTCCCCTGCACAGGAATCAGAAACCCCCGGATAACATGTTCACACGCCACCGTAGCAGGTAGGTGGAGTTAGTCAGGCAATCGATCAGCTGAATCGTCCACGATTTCGGCTAAAATCAATTAATCGTTTGAGTCATTCATCAAGCTTCTCCAATGAGAGGATTTGTTGCTCCTCTCGGACGTCAGAGGAAATGAAAACGTCTTTGGCTTTCGGTTCGGACAACACGAGGCGTTTGAAAAAGTCACAACTGCGCTTTGGGAACCTGTCGTGAGCGTTTTTCACTACTCTGACATTTTATAGAGCTAACAATTAATAATAATAATAATTAAAAAAAAGAACAGGTGAATCACTCTAAACTAGCATACTCAGGTTTCTGAGAAAAAGCGACACAGGCTTATTCCGCAGTAGCCGAGGGAGCGCAACGCACTGCAACTTAAGGAAACACAAGGACATGAATTGATGTCACAGTGTTGACAGTTTTTTATTCTGATAGCGTTATTCCAATATTATTGGAGATAATGGGTATACACCTAGCGTTAGCCTTGACAGGCGCAGTGTGTTAAGCTCTCCCGGCTGCCGTATTAAATCACGTATATTTAAATTTGCATAACACACGACCCGGGATGCTCCCAAATCCTAGCCATAACCAGAACACGAGGCCGCATGTAAAACCCGCTCCAAAATATCCCTCACCGTTTCACCTATCGCGCGTTCACAAATTATTCACGGTTTCTATAAGTGTTACAGCAAAACCCAGGACGCCAATGATAACCGCTCCAGAGTTACCACCCTTCAGGCCTCTTATCAACTGCTTCACTTTGCAGTTATTTCAGTACCCATTGTCCTGGTGGCTCTTCAGTGGAGCTCTCGAGGGGTAACAGATCCTCCATAAATCAACCCAAAAGCACCCGAAGTGTGTTTTATCCGACACACTGATTGCTCACCCTGTCTGTCCCTTCCAACCATTGCCATTTCAGACCCTCTCTTCTATCCACCAACCACTTAGCACTCTTCATTACCATTCAAATTAGACTTGTGCTGGAACATTTGCTGCTCATCCGAAAATGCCGAAAGCAAAGGACGAGCTGGGTCCAAATGATGGGGAACTGCCGCAGATTGCTGAATTACCGAAGCCAAAAGACTCTCTGGTCTGAGTTGGAAATGTGCAAATGCGAAAGCTATGAATATTTAACAACTCATAATAAACGTCTAGACACTCGTTTGTCTGGAGCCATGCCTCATGGAACGCCAGATTCCCTTTTTCATTAGGAATCATTTTTACCCTCCGGATACTTTTAGGCTTTTCGACATTTAGAAAAACTGAGGTGGACCAAGTCGCGGAATTAAAGGCGTGCACGAGCGTGAGATGGAAAGTTCCCAAATTACTGTCAATTCACACGGAAATGAAGAAGAGGAAGCCGTTAAAGCTGATTTACCATCGTGATTCCTAAACTCCAGATGTCGGACTTGACGTTGTAGCCTTTCTGGTTCGTCTCGGGGTTGATCCTCTCCGGCTGCGGGACAGAAGGTCAGATGACGTCACTTACGGGAGAGCGGTTGCCAAAGACGACCTGCACACTTCCCTGTCATCCTGAACTTCTTGCACACACACACACACACACACACACACACCGTTGTGTTCCCTGAGCGCTAAGCTGGCCCTAAAACTCACTCAGCCAATCAGCAGCAGAGCAGACGCCGTTAAAATGTACCCGGCTCCATTAAACGTGTGGATAATGACGAGAGACAGAGGGGTGAACCTGTTTACCCATCTCCCGAAGCGCCAGCTAGAAAAAGGCTTCTCATGCACAAAGTTTGTACTCGTGGTCGATTCCGACCAAAGCTGTGATATGCATCTTGGATCACGGCCTGCACTCCAAGCCTTAAACTGCCGTCATTTATTGCCCCGAGCAAAGGTCCCACTACCTGAAATCATCGGATAAAAAGGCAAACAACTCTTTAACTGAAATTAAACTGCATGTATTTTTCTGGCGTCTACAGTCATGCTAGCACCACCGTGAGGCTGTACCTTTTATTGGCCACTTGGCAGCACCGGGTGAACACGACACTGATATAACGCTCTCTTTTAGCTCTGTTTTTGGTCTCCACCAGCTGCTGAGGGAAATATCCGACTCTTTGGCTGCTAAACGCTTCACTATGTTCACTAGCTGGTCTCTAACTGTGTCTGTACAGCGGGCTTTTTAAAAATTTTTTTACAGCTTTGTCCTCTAAAAACCGCATCAGGTGAAAACGACACTATGAGAGCAGCGGGAGTCAATTCTCACGTTGTCATTTGAGACGTTGTTATAAAATTATTGATCAGGACAGCTTCAAAAAGGTACCCTGTGGAGTTTTTGGCCGCTAGTAGCACTAACACGGCAAAGCTTCTTACGAATGGCTCCCCGTTTGGTTTGCCTATGCGGACGCCGCGACACGCGTTCCTGCTGCCAGTTTCATGTTATTCCGTGAATCGGCAGTTGACAGCCGTAATGCTCAAAAACACCCAGCAAACGCGCCCAAAAACAGGCGAGGAGGAAGAAGACCGCAAGCTAGCAACATCGGCTAGATGTTAAGCAATAGATTCAAATAAATAAAATTACTCAGCTCTGCAAATGTCTTTCTGAGGAAGGAAATGCACCTAACACGTGTGTCAGGCCTTAAGGACACACCGCGTGTCTTTTGGTGAGTGCTATTGAATGTAAACATAACTTTACGTGTTTTCAAGAAAACTCCAAAGGGCACCATTTAATGCTAACCTCAGCATGCTAACATGCTGATGCGAGCAGTTATAAGATATTGTACACGTCGTCTCGGAATCGCGAACGTCAGAACAAAATCCAATATTTCTCGAGGTATTTATTTCTGCACCAAAGCAGTGGACCGGCCTACCGACTGAACGAGTAAGCTGTTGATTTCTCAAGACAGAAAGGTGCTTTGAGTATAGCCACCCATATTAGCTTTCCAGCTAATGTCGCTTCCTTATCTACTAGCATGGACACACGTCTTGTGTTGCACCTTAGCTTGCCGAACGAGCTACCAAACGCAAATCCACCAGGACAAAACTGCACTGCTAATGTTGGTTAGCAGGCTAGGTAGCTAATTTGCTAGTTAGCAAATTGAGCATCATAAAAACTTTAAATATTAAGTTATTAATATTAAGTTATATAACTTTAAAATATTAATACATTTTAACAGCCGATAAGTCAATTCTAAGTATAAGATAAGTCGATGCTGGATGGTGTGGTCCTCCTTCTTTAGCTGGTAAGCTAACGTTGCAGTTGCTAAAGACCTTCTTTTCTTCCTTTTGCTAACAGAAAAATATTAAAAATACATTTGAAAGTCACTCAGAAGGACTTTTGTCATTTCCGTTGCGCCTTTAAATCTGGCTTCAGGTGTGTCGGTGGTAAAACAGTTAAATTAAAAAGCACGCCGAATCACACGAGTGCGTTTAATCTTCCGGCTTACCGCCATGTAGGGTTTGCAGCCAGCGTCCATAGTTTTGGCCACCGAGTCGACCAGGTAGCCGCTGATGCCAAAGTCGCACATCTTCACCTGGCCCTGAGTGTTGATCAGCACGTTGGAGGGCTTCACATCTACAGCGAGAGAGGGAGACGACGCAACAGTCAGTGTTTTTTTTAAGATTGCCTACAGCCATTTGTTGATTTTCCGCAGTCACACTTAACGAAAGAGCGGCGTGGTCGCTGGTAAAGGCCGACTGCGTGACTTTATTTTTGTCACTTATAGTCCTTCTATAACATTACATGGGGCGTTGATGAAACAAGTGGTCACGGCCCACAGAGGGGTGACACAGGAAGGATGCACCCATAACTGTGTTTGCAAGTTGAAGCTCCTTGGCTACAAATAATGCACCCTTCAGATTTGTGGATGTATTTTTTCTATCTAGGTAACCATTTATTTCTGTATGGTACGAAAGTCAATAGGAAGGCTCTTGTAACTTGCTTGAGTTGTGTAATCCATCAGAATTAACCCCAAATCTGCATTAAAATGTCAACGTCACACGATCGCTCCATGATTATGCCATTTAAAAGAGGAAAATGAAAGGAAAGTCAATAAAAATTTGGGTCGTATTTTCATAGTTTTGACCATCATTTAATATCGGTTACGATAAAATTGCGCTCACCAGGCTAATTGCTGAGATCTCGGAGCAGGTTGACATCAAAAGAACAAAGTTGAATGGGGCAGGCAAGAAAAAGGTCTAAATAGGCCAATAGTTTATCCAGATAATCAAAATTTTTGGCTCTTTAGCTGCTAAATGCTCCACTATGTTCACCAGCTAGTGGATAACTTCGCCTGTCTGCTATTTGGCCCTGAGCAGGTAGTGCAGGGTGGGTTTGTTTGATTAGATCGCAGAGAGGGAACCTAAATGGCAAAGTTGCGGGCAAGAAAACCAAAACAATGAGCTGAAAGACTCTAAAACACGTAGGAGTCGGGTACCAATTATCCGCGAGTTCATCACTGTCACATTAATCCATCGTTCATACAAAAACATTGATAAGTGCAGATTACTCTGGAAAGTCTCAACACCAAAACGATAATGCAACTCTGGCAAGAATAAATCCAGACGTGATGCTCGCTGTGATGGACTACATGACTCATGCCGGTTTCAAGAGAGTCTGCTGATCGGACGGAAAACCAATGGCAATAAGAAAAGAAAAATGTATATAGCTAGTTAGTTATACAGTTAGTTAACGGGCTAAACTCACGCAAAACACTGGTGTGGTCCTTTAATGAGAGGATGGAGCAGGGTGAAAGAAAGAAAGAAAAAGAAAGCAAGCAGCTCAGTGCAGCTGAGTGATGATGCATCACAGAAGTGGATATTGACGCCGTCTCTGAGAGGTTTAATGGGTTTCCACTCAGGCTCTTACCTCTGTGTATGACTTGCAGATTGCTGTGCAGATGCTCCAAAGCTTTTACTATCTGTAATAACATAGCCCATTAATAAGCGCATGAGAGTTACGTAACAAATATCTGTCATTAAGCTAACATGAGCTGAGCATTCACAGGAAGCATGTCGTTTGGAAATCATTTTTTAATATCGTTATTATCATTCTGCTGTTAAAAAAAGTGTTTGGAGTGGACCCACCGAGACGGCGATCTTTCCCAGGATGTCCTCGGGGATGGTCATGCCCTTCTCGATCACCTGCTTGTAGAACTTGTCGAGGGAGGTGTCCATCAGCTCCATGCAGATCCAGACGTCGCCCTGGCAACAGACAGTCAGATTCGGAACGAGATCGGGAGAAGTGGCAACGAGCGGGAAAAGGGACCAGGCCGCATTCCAGACAGACGGGAAGCGACAGGTTTCCCCAGTGCTTTTGGTGGCGATGAGGAAGTCATCTTCATCCGAAACTCTCTTTGTCACTAGTACACACTGGCGGTTCTAAATTAGCTGCAAGTCCACGCAGTTGCAGCTTCGGACGATAGACAAACTGACACGTTGTGAGACACTGGCTGATGTCGGCATATCACGGATACGTCAACGTCAGCACGAACACTGGCAGATATGAAGATGACATTGCGGTGCAGTAAAAATAAAAAATAAAAACACAAACTTACGTTAAAAATGTTGAAAATGCAAGTAAAATAGATATAGACCCTCTATAGGCTGCATTTTTACACATATTTGATTCTAAAGATAACCATAGCTGTGTTTTTACTGTTAAGTTTATTGTCACCGGTCATTTATGATGATGAAGTTTACTGTTCAACTGGAAAATATCTCATCTGAATGGTTAATCCATGTTGGCCATGTTTTTGGAGCATTAATTTTTTTAACATCCGTCACTCGGCATTTTATCAAAATCTAATATTATGTGTTTGTGCTTTTTTGTTTGTTTGAGCAAAATCAGATTTTCTTTAAATGTCAAGATCGGCAGCTAAAACCCAGTATCCGTCAGTAGGGTTGGATATCGCTTGGATTCTCTCTCTCTCTTTTTCTTTTTTTATAAATACTAATGCAGACACAAGACCGAGATTCAGAACGTTGACGTCCTTTGATGCCTTAGTACTGAGAAATACGAACATGGTTTTCTACAAAGCAACACTCGTCTGTTAACAAAAGAATCCAAAACGTCTTGTGAACGGTCCACGGCTAAATGAATATTCTAAAATTTGTAAAATAGCGATTTCAATCCGAACCCTGTCCGAGCAAAGACGACGTGAACAAGATCACGAATATGACCACACGTTCAAGGCTAACTTTTGGTACTTGAGAGACCCAATCTCAGCCGGTACTAAAACTGCATTGAGAGCCGTAACGCTCAGGCTCTAGTGTCAAATGTCTCGCGTCGCTTAAATGTGTTACCTCTCTGAACAGCGCGCCGTAGAAGGTGACGGTGTAGAAGCAGTCCACGGTCCTCATTGAGATGTCCAGGTCCATGAGCAGCCTCTTCTGCTCCTGCGTGTTCACTGTGGCCCGAATCCGCTGAGGGAGGACGACGGGAAATAAAAAAAAAAAAAGGGTCAACGCAACGGAGAGAGAGGGCGAGCATGTGACACGCAATCCTCAGTCGTGTCATTCATGTCGCCATGTCTGTCTTCTCGGTTGTGCACAGCACCTCATAACATAACATAACTGAACGTATGCAGCTGCACAGACGGCGTCGTGAGAGTTTTCTCCACGTACTTCATCTTTTATTTGTGTACGTCACTTTATCCTCCCGTCTCGGTGATCAGGTTAGGAAGCTACCTGGTGCACTTGCTCGTGCAGTGCTTGACTGGCCAACGCTGATCACTGTGCGTTCCGTCCCAGTGGCCCCGGCGCCAACACAGTGGCGCCATTCAGGAGACCAGTTTACAGTCGGCTTTCTGCAGTAAGCTTATTTCTTAAATGAAACGACACGTTCCCGTATTTTAAATAACTCCATCCGGAGCTGGACTGAAACTAACACAGGAGAGCCTCTGCGGGGTTTCCGCCACTCAATATTTGACTATTTGTTAAAGTCAGTGCATGTCCAAACGCATTCTCACGTCACCTGCAAGACCCGGTTTCTCTGAGAAACCAAAGAATCAGATGAACCTCAGGCACCGCATCACAAATACAGCCTCCTCGATCTTTTCACTCCGCACGTTTACGCGCACGTGTAGCCGAGCGAGCGAGCTGTCGACTTGCATTGTGGGTAATGTAGGCCCCAGATTTTGACACGCAAGAAGAAGGCGTGGAATAAAAGCAGAGGATCTCTCTGGTTGTGCTGCATCAATTTGGATCCCTTTTTTGTTTTTTGTTTTTTTAACTGAACATCGTGAGTGCGACAGTGTCATGGGAGTGCAACTCCAGGTCGGTGGAGCACTAGTTTAAGTGCTAAAGTTAATCTGATTCTTTCGTTCATGTACCTGCAGAAGAAGCCGCCCGGTTGCTCACCTTCACAGCCATGATCAGGCCACTGGGCACGTGCCTCATCTTGTCCACCACGCCGTACGCTCCTCGGCCGAGCTCGCAAATCTGCTCCAGGTCATCTGCCCTCACCTCGAAATTCTGCGCCGGACGCAAACAAGAGAACGGGGTCAGACGGGAGGCGGCTGACGAGCACTTGTCGGAAACGAATGGCGCCGTGATGACAGAGGACGCAGGAAGAGAGGATTAACGCAGTAGGAACAGGTCGGCATCTGCCGT
This sequence comes from Coreoperca whiteheadi, assembly GCA_011952105.1. Classification (NCBI taxonomy): domain Eukaryota; kingdom Metazoa; phylum Chordata; class Actinopteri; order Centrarchiformes; family Sinipercidae; genus Coreoperca; species Coreoperca whiteheadi. The sequence goes on from CM022492.1 coordinate 22,558,206, forward strand.
CTCCGTTTTAAAGAACATGTACGGCTACCCGGCAAAACGTCAAGAAGCGCTGACGACTGAACCACTTAACACAGTCTCCTTTTGACTTTAAAAGCTATATAAAAATTAAAAAAAATCATTCACTTTGACTTCTGGCCAATTGGAGCAGAGCAACAGCAGGAAACTCTGCCAATGGAAAATTCCACTTATTTGATGAGTTTAAAATAAATAATTTTACTGCCTGATGGGCCATAAAACGCATTCCAGTCTCCCCACAATCAGAAGTGTTCGATTCGGCTGCGATGTTCACCGGGGCGTTCTTTACAGCTTACAGGCCCTTTACCAAGCCAACCTCTGCGGATTGAGAGCGAGGGACCTTACTAAACCGAAAATACACTGGGAGAAGGGAAGAAAGTCAACAGTGAAGAGTTATGTAAGGCTCCAAGGTAAGAGGGGGGAAGAAAAAAATATATAGACCTTGAATGGGATTAGGAAAGGTGCAAAGATGAACGTAAATATGTCCCCATCCAAAAATGAGCTGAAGAAATGAGCCAAAGGAATAAAATTACCTTCTCTCCGACGGTTACACAAGCTTTCGAATCCAAATCTCTGGGGGGTCTGAAACACGCAGACAGACAGACTTCTAATTACACATGAACTGGTCAAACAACAACAATACAGGAAAGCAGGAAGTAAATGTCAGACGAATCTCAGGGGAAAACTGCAGGAGCGAGTAAATTGTTTTTGAAAAGTTATATATAAAATCTTATGACCTTGGTAAAAAAAAAATAAAAAAATCTTAACTCAAGGTCCCCTTACTAGTGTTTTCACACACAATCTAAAAAGGAATTGAGACATTTTAAAAATAAGTCAAATAAAAATGCAAAAGCAATAAAAAGGCACTGATTTGCTGTAATAAGGCAGAAAGTCTGACTCTTGGCTTGAAACCAAAACGCCTCTGCTGCAGGTTTCTCAATGAAGAGGATTCACTTCAAGACAAACCGAACATTTCGTTTTTCTGCACCTGAGAATCATTTCGGGCTCAGCTGCTCTAAAAGCATCTGCAAGGATGAGGAGGTGATGAACAAAACGCACAAATAAAGTCTGTAGAAAGTCTTATTGCGAGGGACTTGAATCTTTTACACCCACGTTTGTGTTCAAGTCACAAAACCCAGGACGGGCTGACGTACTCGTTATAAGAAACCTGACTTAGAAATGATGATATAAGCATCACTTAACTTCCTTCTCCTGTTTACTGCGGTTTGTTGGATTTGGCACAGTCAGCATTCTGATTTGGTTTGAAAAGCAATAAGGTCTACAAAGGAATGTCCCGAACAGGATGTGACGATCAATAAAAAAAAAAACCTTTGCAGGGATAGAAGCATTGGAAGTGATGAAGCGCGACTGAAAACTTACACAGCGGCGGGAGGAGGCTGCTCAAAAACCTCCTTGGAGAGCTTGAGCACCGGCTTCCTCTTACCTGAAAAGAGACACGAAACATCATTAGAAAACTGAGGCCAGCGATGAAACCTTCGAGGGTTGCGCAATATGACGATATAAACCATGAGGCGACACACCTGCCAACCGCGAGGCATTTTACTGTTTATGTCAAGATATTCTTTTAATATCTCTGGTTGTTTCAGGACTTTGTGAGCAATTTTGCAAATCAGTACTGGACTTTTATTTGGATACCCAAAAACAGTTCCTCGATTGATTTCGTTTACTACCGTACAACTTCAATTAAAAGCCGAGTCCCAATCAGACGCCGACCCCTTTCACTGGCCGGGTGTGGCTACGCGTTAAGTTCTTTGGATGTGTAAAACCTCCTCTTAGCCCACTGGGTCGCCCTCTTGAGCTAGTTCTAAGCTGCTTAGATACAGCTTACAGACAGTGCAAACATAAATGTTTGAAGTTTTTGTCAATGTGGACTTGCTACACATCGTTAGATCGGTTAGACTCTCCACGATTCAATCGTTCAGTCCACTTTAAGGAAACCTTGAGCTCCAAAGTATAATTCATGATGTCAGATGTCCATTGCTCGATTATTTACCGCATTCCCCATCTTTGCTGAGCCAGAGTTTTGTGCGAAAGGCATTAAAGTCCTAAACATAGGTAGGCGGAGTTCAGTGATTGAAGCAAATAAAAGCCCGGGCTTTTAATTGAAGTTTTACGGCATTTCACTAACATATACGTATACGGATATCAACAAAGCATTTAAGGTGGCAACTGACCATTATTTTCATTATCTATTAATCTGTAGATTATTTTTTATTCATTCATCAGTCTAGACAATGTGAGAAAACTGTGAACATCACAAGGGGTCATATTCACACCTTTAAAGCAAACTTCATTCAGTTTAAAAAGAACAGAGAAAAGCAGCAAATCTTCACATTTGAGAAGCTCCACAGCAAATTTACATCCTTGACTAAAGCATGAATATTTTTTCTTGATTAAAGCTTACTCGGTTATTCAAATTGTTGCCAATTAATTTTGTGTTGTTTCATCGACACGGTTATCTTTTTGATTAATCCATTGAATTGTTCGGTTTAGAAAATAATGAAAAATACCACAAGTTCCCAGAGCCAAAGGTGACATCTTCAAGTTTCTTGGTTTGTCCGACTGACTCACAAGTCAAACGCGCTCAGAGAAACATGGGAAATCCTCACACTTGAGAAGCTGGAAAATGACTTAAATGATTCATCGATTATCCAAATAGTTGGGAGATTCATTTTCATTTGTATCAGCTCTAGCAGTTCAATCCCCGAATGTAACTCTGAGTATTTGTGCCAACCTTTGCAGTAGTTTAGTCGAAGTGAAAGCAGAAGACCGCAGACTGACGAGACTCCAGAGAGGATGGTCTCGCCGGCAGCCGAGCATGCCAGAGGAAGAAAGCATACTTAACTTCTTAACATAGCTCAGGACGAGAGGTCAGTTGATCGGACTTTTACTCCCTTTTACCGTCAGCAACAGCAGTGTGCAGTCTGTGAGCCTGATCGCACGAGCTTTCTATCAATTTACAACTGAAGTGACGACTAAAGCAAATGAGATTTGAACGCTTGAGAAAAGGGAAACGTCAATCAAACCTCAGTAACATTTAGAGGGAGTCGGAGCAAGTAGTGGTTCTCCGTGAGGCCGATTCGTGCTGAATAACTGACTCCATGTATGCGCACTCCTGTAAGATTCGATGTCAAAACACCGATGATTTGCTGCTTCTGTCCAGAGCGTACAACAGCCGTCAGGCACTTCAAAACTCCCACTGATGCAAAATGACTCAAACTTCCTGCAGCCATCTCTCTAAACAAAGACCAACACAGAACGCTTCCCATGTGTCACAGCCAGGCTACAGTTTGTTAAAAAAACAAAAAAAAACAATCTCCTGTTGATATAGCAACTGCTGCGACGTCTGAGGCGCCATCTCATCACCAAAAACTTACGGTTGGATGCAGCAGGTGACTCCAGATCCTAATTGAACGTAACGGGCGCTGGGAGCCAGAAGAAGAAGAAGAGGAGGAGGAGGTCTGGCAGCCCAGGTGTGCTCGCTCCATCTGGAGATGCTGCACGGCCGGGCGCCTTGTTAACAGGGCGTCACAGGTTCGTATGGGTGTGACCGTGTGACTGTGTGTGTGGTTGCCTCGTCTCCAGACAGTGCCTGGCGGCTCTTACTCCTCCGAATGGCTTGTAGCAGCTGAACCCAGTCAGAGTGTGTTCTAGTAAACATACATGCAGAGCTGCTCTGACAAAAAGGTGACGCCAGGGCGGGGGTGCAGCCATGTTGGATCTGCCTCTGATGCATAACAACTTTAGTCCCCCCCCCCCCTCCGTGAATGCTTGGAAACGGGTGTGGCGCTCTGAGCAGCTGACGCACGAAGCTTTAAAAAGGTAATATTTAAGTCAGCCGTGCGCCGCCCTCTGACGTCATAACGAGCTATTAAAAAGTAAAAACCGAAGGTGCGCCTCTGCCAAAGACGAGGAACAGACCCAGGGGAATCACTGGAATTTCTCACATTGTACTTCTTGCGAGAAAATACAAAACAACGTGTAGATGTGCGGACAGATCTGTCGGTCCAAACACTGCCCTGAAGGCATATCACTAAAACACACACACACACACACACAGAGTACATCCAGTGTGTCCCGGTTGTTCAAACAGCGCTGGGTGTTATGGGGCCTCTTGCTGCCTGCCTCCTGGTCTCCACTTTCCAAAGCAGCTTTGTTGCACTAAAATGTCAGTTTGAGCCCCTCCTACATGCATTTACACAGACAACAATAGACAACTTGAAAACCAACACTCTGCTAACAGGTCCACAACCAACACACACACACACGCTGAAAACTGCTGCACCAAGTCTGCACAATCCTCTCAGTGGGTTACTTTGATACTAGAAAGTGATTTTTTTTTTCATCTGCATGTCAATCAGAATCAGTATTGTGACAGAAAACCCTGCTGACTGGCTGATCAATTGTGCAAAACGTGAAGTGAGACACTCTCATGACCACCAAGATATAGCCATTTCAATTGATCGTGTTGCCGTAGCACCGGTTATAAACGGCAAACACACATAAACGCAATTCAATTTGAAAGGATCGTTGTGAGTTGACGGGTGTGTGTGTGTGTGTGTGTGTGTGTAACTTGTGGCAGGTTGCGAGAAGCGGACACGTCGACAACCAAATGAATCATCTTGATTTCAGGTTAAGTTGCTAAAATAATTAGTTGAGTTGGAGTTTATAAATCGATGAAACAGCGAGCAAAATCCAAAGTATGTCCGCGTTATAGCCCAATACCAAGACGACCAATACTGGACTTTTGAAGCTGATACCGATATTGTCATTTAAAGAATTTTTAGTGGGACATTTACAGTTAAAAAAATATAGTTGTCAATGGTTTCTGGAGGACAAACTATAGAATGGGGACACATTCTGAATGCCTTGAGACATACAGTATCTTTGGCATTTCTGTACTGATCTTTCTAAACTCTACTCATCGGCTGACACATACGCCAAATACTAACATACCTGCAGGAAGCTGATATCTGCCTATACTGGCCCGGCGGATGTATCGGTCTAGCTCTAATTCTAGGGCTGTAAATGATCGCAGTTATACGGATCAAGACCCACGGTTCGGGTTAACTGCGCTTTTTTTTTTTTTTTAAACTTGCGGATTAATCTAAATTGCTTAGCGATCGCAGAGAGTTTTTCTGCTGATATTGCGTTATTTAACAGTCATGTGTTCACGTGTACGGGGCGTGTTAATAAGTAAACGATGGCTAGCAGCGGAGCAGAAGAACTTAAAAAGCCTCCCGCATCATTTAAATCGCACGTCCGGGAGCATTTCGGCGTCCCCGTAAAACATAATGACGACGGAAGAAGGCCGGCGGACAAAACTGTAACGGTATCTAAACACCAGAAGTTCCTGGCTGGAAGTTTTCATGTAACAAATGGAAATGCAAATGGGAAAATTGTCTCCGCCCCCTTTTTTTCTGAGCCGAAACACGATCCGAGCCGTGACTCCAAATCTGAACGGTGAGTTTTGTGAGCCGTTACACCACTATCTAATTCACATATCGCCGACCAAAATCCAAACAGCCGGGGACGAGGACATGAGTACTGTAGGAGATAACCAATGACATTAATATGACAAAAAAAAAAAAAAAAGACTTGATCCGTTAAAGTTAAATCTGATGTGAATGAGCCACTAGGGTTTAATGCGGTTTTATTTGGATTTTGGAAGAGAGATGAGGACGGACTTCCCTTAAACATATCTTGGAAAGGTTGTCAACATTATGTTCTGTTATTCGGGTGTGCACAACTTGGAGCCACAATTAGGCCTTTTCTCTCTCCAGCCTCCTGCACTAATGGATCCAGATCCACACCAAGAACTAATCAGTTCCTCCAGATTTCGCAGAAATCAGATCTATGAAACCTGCTCACTGTTCAAAACAGGATGGCAAAAGACAACTTCTTCAAGTTAACTGGTTCCACATGAGGGGAAAGGACATCAATAAATACTTTCATTGGCGTTAACCAGACCTGGAACTCTGTCAGATGACTGACCTCAAACAATGTCGGAACAAAAGATTCACTGTGCGATTACAGTGAAGCGACAGCATCCTTTTCCCTTTCTCCGCGAGCGTGAACGCCGAGCGAGAAATCGCCTGCCATGCAGCCTTCAGTGCGCTGAGGTCACGAGACAAGAGGCGGCATGCTCCGAAGGGAGAAGACGAGAGTTACTCTCCAAACCTCAGCACGCTTACTGAGACGCACAGCGCGTTGCGGCCCCCTTTCGTACGCACACAGGCGAGACCCGACACGAACGCGGCGCGGGCTGCAGGAACACATTTTGTATGTAAAGTGCAGCGAGTCACCGGAGTCCAGGTGTCGGCGCGCTGCGTGTTTTGGCGGTGATGCAGGCGCTCCAGCAGCCACGCATGCAAATCAAACTGACACGGGGCCGAGTGCTGCGCGTACCAGGACAAGTCCCAACCAACAGGGACGCTGGATTCGGTGTTTGCGGGGCCGTACTGCTGCTACTGAGCGAGACGAAGAGAACAGCGAGTAGAAGTGTAAGAAAGAGAGGGGGGGGGGGGGGGTGGTTGGGGGTTTTGGATTTTGTAATCTATGTGGCTGACAGGAATAAGCATGTGCTCCGCTTTGTGTCATAACACAAAGCTATGGCAAGAAAGGTATTCACACCCTTGACGTACAGTAAAAGGTAGTAATTAGAGCTGACAGAAATTCATCAGCAGCAATTTCGATTATCAATTTATCAGTTCAGTCATGATTTAATATATATTTGGGATTTGGAGCGTTGGTCGGACAAAACAAGATCTCCCGGGCGTCACCTGGGGGTGTGATGACATTTCTATGCATTTATAGACCAAACGATTTATTGATTAAAGCACGAGGAGCATTCATCAATGATGAATCGTTCGTTGCAGCTCCAGTAGCAAGAAAAAAAAAATCTGAAAATACTCAGAATAAAAAGGATCAGCATTCAGTCTTGCACATTAGTAAAAACGTACATTATTAGTAGCTACGTGTACTTATGCATTATAAGTACTCACTTTTCATACTTTTCAGCGGGTTAAATTATCATATATAATATAGGGCTGCAATAAGGACTATTTTCGTCATTAATTAATCTGCCATATATTGTGGTTGTGTATATTGTGCCATGCCCGTGGTCCTCAGAGGATGAACCCGTGTCCCGCTGGAGTCTACCAACCATCGGGCTCAAACCCTTCACTTGTTCGATAACTTTGGTTTACGAGCAAACACCTGCAAAGCTAATAGCGTTAAACATAAGCTGAAAATTATCCAAACAAGGCGACGCTAAGATGGTGAACACTGCGGACACCATACTGGCTGGTGTGGCCATTGTCACTGTGAGCATGTTAGCTTGCCCAAGTTCAGCTTCACAGAGTCGACTAATTGATTCACTGAATAGTTGTTTCAGCACTAATACTACGTACAGTACACTGTTATATTATTACTGATTTTCCCGTTGAAAAGGCAAAAGTGACGGAAAAGTAGCATTAAACGTCGAGTACCTCCGGCTGTACATAAGTACAGTTACTTTCCGCCAAGCCAACTGGGAAACATGGTGAGCCATCTAAAAATATCCCCATTTCAGACTTTCTCCAGATTACGTTGCATAACTGAGACACACAATTCCTTCCCTTATTCTTGCTGAGCTCAGCATCACGCTTGCATTACTGTGGTGGGCAGTGTGGCTCCATTAAAAGCAGCAGTACGTATGATTGCCGGCAGCACGTGAGCCCAAGTATGCGGTCCAATGCCAGCGAGAGGCCGCAGGAGACGGGCGTCCGCGCTCCCAGTTTCTGCCACACCCGATATGAGCAATGCAATCAGCCCCGTCATGCACGCGTGTCAGTTTGTGAGCAGTGAAGGGGGGGGGGGGGGGGGGTGTTATGCTGACACGAAGGTTTGCAGGGCAGAAACAGAGACTGAAAGCCTCGGTGTGTGAGGGCGGGTGACGGCCGGCCGGTGTGATAATGAGCCCAGGGTCACGGGGCCACACGGGGGGGGGGGCGGGGGGGGGGTTTGGCTGCTGCTGCTGCTTACCCACACGTGCACTCTGGCTGGAATTCCAATGCTCCAAAGTGTTCCTCAATGCAAATCCACAGAGCCAGAGGAAGACCGATCAATCACTAGGCGGTGGGAGGCAGCGAACCGCAAACCAGTGACACACGGAAGGACAGGAAAAGACAGCAACACATAGGGGGGAGGGGGGGCTGGTAGCAAAAAGAGATTTGAAAATAACTCCGGCCGAAGCCGATGGCTGCTTGGCCCTGTCCGACCGCTCTGGCAGTTTGAGAGACACTCTACACTTCCAAAGATGGCACCTTTAGGTTACAGCTGCTGGAAGCTGCTTTGGGAATCGTGTCGTCACGCTACACTTCCCGCGCACTCGGCTCGAGCTGAAAGCGGGGGGGTGGGGTGGGGGGCTTCAGGTCACCCCAGAGCACGAAACGCTGCCGCCACTGGCTGAATCCCGGACAGAATACCCGAGAACACGGCGGCACGGACGCGAGACGTACCTCGAGGTCCAAATACACTGAGAGACGCCCGAGATCCTGCAGGTTCGTCTCGCAGCGGCCTGTGTATCCTGCGCCGTTTCATGCTGTATTCCAACTGGCCGGTTTGCGGATGTGGGTCTCGCCAGGACCGCCGGTTTGGACTAGTCCAAATCTCGCATTACCTGTGCGGCAACCCAGTCCCCAGAGTAACAATTTGACCCGTATAGAGAGGTTTGTCGTCCAGGACTACCCTGTAAATAATGGCTTCATATTTAGGTTTGGCTGAATGTCTGCGTTTCCAGCATGGCGTACACTGAGAGCTAATGTGAACTGGGGGTCAAAGTCCTTGTTATATGTCAATATACTTGGCCAATAAAGGTGATCCAGAAACCACACAACGTAACGGAGCCTTAGGACCATGTTTGTCCATATGCAAGCACATACTCAGACCGCTCACCTGATTCACTGCCAGGCAACCGGAGCACGTGGAAATCCAGAGTCAGTTCAGGACACTAAATGAGAGCCAAACTTCAAAGCTCGCTTTTTGTTTCGACCCCTTTCGGACGCGCTCTTCATTATGTCCATCATTTTTACTTGAGCATGAAACCGACGTGCTGCACGGAGAGCTTATAGCTATTGCAGATTTCCAACACTTACATGTAGAGTGTAATTGACGTATACAGCTTTCAGTATCAGAAAGCCATAATACACTGCAGGTATGGAAATACAATAAAATACACATAACACAATACACCAGTGCACCTTGGTAACTTAAAAGTACAATTAGCTAAAAATGGGTACAGCTCTGGTTTGCTTTAGGCCAGCACTTAACATTTCTTGTAAAAGATTTTAGGTCTGGAATTCATTTGATTTCAGTTGGTAATGTGCTGACAGGCCCTTTATGGAGAAAGCGGACTGTCCAAGTTTAGATCAGCAGGCTCCTAGTTACTCCGTTACTATTACTATTGGCGCCTTTCCATCACCAGTACCAGCTCAACTCGCCTCGCCTCGCTTTTCGATCCGTTTTCCATTGCAGATAGTACCTCCACAATAGTACCTGGTCGTCGTAGTGATGCCGCAGGTAACTGCCGGGACGTAATCTTCTACGCGACATACACACACACGGGACAATGGAGGCCATCGAGTGTGTGCTGGTTTTGATCGTCGGGATGTGGCTGTTTAACACAGCAAGAAGACAAACGTTGTCTCGTTTGAACGCGGCGTGTTCCTCCGAGTTGCCGTAATAGTAACGGGTGCATCACGCCATCTCTGGCCACACTGTTTAAGGATGGCGGGGTTATTCAGGATGCTCCGTCTGGCGCGTGCAATGATGACGCAGTGAATAGTGACGATTCTCTCCGACCAATCAGCAGTCTGCCGTGTTTTCGCGTGACATTTTAGTATCGCCGCAGCTCGCCGGGAGGTGATGCGAAAAAAAGTACCTGGAAGCAGGTACAGGTACGACTTTCACACAGCGGAGAACCAAACAAAGGCGAGCTGGTGCTGTGTGGTGGAAAAGCGCCATAACAGGCACCCAAGTCACTTTTCTTCAAAAGTCGCAACGGCTAACTGACTCGGTCGAACGTGGTAACATTTCCAACACAGCTCAAGCCTGAACCGAACGCTGTCACATTCAAGAGACGGCAACATGACGCTCCTTTATTAGAGGTTCCCCAAGGAAGAAACGGAGCTTGAAACTCATGCTGGCCGACAAATAGGGGAACGTGTCAGCGTATGCAAACGGCCAAATGTAGCACAAAGAACTGTGTGTGCGTCTGTTAGTCCCACCTGTGTCCGTTTCTGGACATCTGCCCCCTATAGATGACGATCAGTCGATCGATCGGCCCTTTATCAAATAAAACGCAAAACGGATCTCAAATATGATGATGTGCAGCTTTTCTCTGCTTTATATCCTCATTGTAGATTGAATATTTTTGTGTTTCTGACTGTTGGTTGGACAAAACTTTTTTTTTTTTAAACCCCATCACTTGGGGTCATTTTTGCCTATTTTCTGACTTTTTCTAAATGAAACAATTCATCAAACACGTATCGAGAGATTAATCCGTTATGCAAATCATCTTCAGTTGCAGCCCTATCTGCTAGTAGCACATATTAAATATTCCACTGTGTTTTAATTGGACTCTCTTCTTTCCACACACACAAAGAGAGATACGGACCAAGCGTAAGTCGCCAAATTACTGAAATACTTTTTCTTCCCAATCACCGCTGAGGTGCTAATTGGAGCTGGCGATGAGTTGTTGGGGGGAACAAAAAATAAAAAAAGCGAACAGGTGTAAAAACTGATCATGTCAGCACTAAGTGCACTTTCTGATTGCTCTCATGCAATTACAGCAGTTTTAAAAATTGCTGCAGTTTTAAAAATTCAGCACAGAGAAAACTGCCGCCTGCAGCCACTTTCCTAAATCACCGTCCACACGTGGAGGGAAATGTTGCAACCAAATCCAGACAGTCATCAAGTGTGTAGCGCCAAATAGATTTCCCTCCAGAGTAAGCTTAGCTGCAATCTTTATATGTTTTCCAGACAATTCAAAAAGGGCGTCACAAACACAAGGTTGGACTGCTTGGAGTGAAAGGCACTGGATGAAAAAAATAAAAAAGGAAGTATACATGCACCATGCAATTAGATTGCACACCTCTGCTTGCAAACATGCCTGCGCCAAAGTGGGGGGGGGTTTGATTGTTTGAAATGTCCTAAATATTGTCACTCGTTCGTGCCAACAGAGAAGTTGCCGAAATGCTCTGAACAATTCTACTGTTATGGTGGCAAAAAAAAAAACCCCCACTATAGGCCTGGAACTGGACCAACAATTGGCCCGTTGAAACAGCAAATTTAGTATCCGTGCAGCTGAAAACGCAGCCTCCATTTGCATGACAAATGGGACATTTGTGCAGGGGGCGCGAGGGCCGGCCGAGGCCACGGGGGGGGGGGGGGGGGCTGGGGGGG
>CM022492.1:22569711-22583974 GCA_011952105.1 Coreoperca whiteheadi
GGGGGGGGTCTGGGAGGGCCGCTGTCACTGTGCCATCACTACAGCACGAGTGCTTAACATGCGTCCATGCCAAACGATGTGAGAATGGAAGGAAACCAGCAGCAGGATGAAGCGACTCCGCTCGGTGTGGCATGACTTGATTTAAACACACGGACATGATGCTCATTTTAGCATCGCAGATATGTACTCCTTCAAGTTACACGCCACTTTTATGTAGAAAATCTGTAACAGTTAATGTAGTTTGATTCTTTTTTTTTTTTTTTGGTACCAAACTAAATGCGATCATTAGACCTAGTATCAAAAACCCTCAAGTGTTGGGAGTAAATGTCCGGTCCGGTTTCTAATCTTGTTCACTTTGAGCAGATCAAATACATATTTTTTTTTTTTTTTTAAAAAACAACTTTTATTTAGGCAGAGTTCTTGTGCAGCTGCTCGGAGAGCTTTGGGGTATTTCGTTGAATGCAGAAATTCAGTCGTTTTAGTCCAATACCGACTGTCTTTTTAACTCCGTGTTTGGTCTCCACCAACTCCCGAGAAACATGTCTGAACGCTCCACTTTCTCCCCCCGCCGGTCGCTACCTGCGTCTGTCTGTCTGCTGTCTGTTTGGTGCCGAGCAGGTGGCGTACGGAGGGGTTTAACAGGGGCCATAAGTTAAAGGACAATAAAACGCTCCATAGAGCTGGCGGGAACTGCAGAGTTAGCGACCTCTGACCTCTGTTACACGTAGTCTCTTGATCCATCCAGGAATGTTACTTAAAGTACAGATACTTCGTTACTTTACTTAAGTAAATTTTTCACATATCTGTACTTTACGTAAGGAGGCTCAATAGTGCATACTTTAGACTTTTACTCCGTTACATTTTGCAGCTATTATTTTACTTTCGCCTCCACTACATTTCTACATCGTTTCGTTACATTTCCAGTTCAGCTTGCCAAAACTATTCCTCACCGTCCGTCACACGTTTGTCTCACCAGTGGAGTTCGGTTGCCATAGATATGGGTTGCTACGCTAGCAAGGATTCTAAAACGCTAGTCTTTGACCCAATCAGAGCCCTGTAAGGCTCTGACTGGACCCAATCGGGTGTGAATGATCCTTCGATCCTTTCGCTTTTCCAACGGCCGCACAGCCTGGTGTGGTCAGGTAGCTGCGGGCGCGGCGCCTCTGACCTGAGCAGAAGATGGAGTCTGAGCCTGAAGCAAAAAGCCACCCGCGGCCGTATTTACAAGAACTATTCGAAATTACAGGAGCAAAAAACGACTCGTGGAGGTTTCCTACGTAAACTCTGCCTGCCCCGAAAAAAATGAGCTGCTGGACCTTCATGACCTCTCCTTCACTCTCTCCCTACATTAACGTTAGCTAGAAGTACTATGATAGTTATGTCCCCGCTGCTTGTTATTTATGCTGCAAGCTTGCGAAATGCGTCTTGACATATAGCAGCCGTAGCCACAAAAAAAAAAGTACTTTAACGTTTAAAATCAGGTACTTTTTACTTAAGTAGGGTTGTCATCGTGGTACTTCTACTTTTACTAAAGTAAATATCTCTGGTTATTTGTACTTTTACTTAAGTACTGAGATTAAGTACTTCCTCCACCACTGAGTAAAACTAGACTGTTGTTGTTCTCTTCGCCAACGCAACATGGAGGGAACACCGGAGATGGAGAGGTCGCGAATAAAAAAAGGTTAAGCCGGGTTTGCTGCTTTACGCAAACGACCACAAATGTGAATCGACTGTTAGCAGCCAGCAGCCTGGTGATCCGACTCAAACGCCATTTAGTTTCACTTCAAAATACTCAGAGTAGGGGGGACAAGTTAGGGAGGAAGGGAACAAGGGCTAACCAGGCTGTGAGCTTGTCACTCAAACGAGGCCGAGGAGGCCCTTTACCTAAAAAACATCAAATCTACAGCGTAGTGTGGGATTAGGCTACATGGGTTTCGTTTGAATCATTATATTAGCTATGTGATCACTCTCGTACGTTTCCTTTTTGAAAAGGAACTGCAGCAATCACAATTCAATCAATCAATCCGTCACTTAGTCAGACAACAACGAATAAAGTCCATCACAGTCTCCCAGAGCCCACGGGTGACACCTTCAAACAAGCTCGCTCTGTCGGGGACAACAGTCCAAAACCCAGAAGATATTCAGTTTGCAATGACGTGAAGCTGAAGAAAGCCCGTCCGCACACTGACGAGACTAAAGCCCAACAAATGTCCAACGAGCATTTTTGCTTGAAAGGCCAGAGAACAGCGAAAGGCGTCCCGTCGCACTTCCCCGACGCGATGTCGTCTGTTGTGTTCGACCAGCAGTCCAAGATAGGACAAAAAAATTAAAAAGTTGAATTTACGATCACACCAGCAGCGGGAGAGCAGCAGAATCCTCACGAGAGACGAGCTGGAACTGGGGAACGTTCGGCATCAAAAAAAACAGACTTTTTTTAACGATGAATCGATTGTCAAGGCAGCCGCCGACTGTTTCTCCGTCCACGGAACGAACGACTTCTGTTCCTGCTTTCACTCCGCTGCAGCAGAGCCGTATCTTTGGCCCGGAGGTCATTCGGTTCCATTATTGTTGTCGTTTGTCGTAACACAACGAGCCAAGACGACAACAAAAAATAAATAAAAAAAAACTGAATCGAGTGACTAATCGACTACTCGCGGCGCCACGAGTGTGCCGTTCTCTGCACCGTACGACTCCCACGAAATGCCAACAGAAGCCGACTGCTGCTCTCAGGAAAGTCCGAAACCGACTCGTTCACCTACAAACGCTGTAAAAACTAAAAAACAAAGTGCATTATTGATCACTAGATGGACTGGATGCCGTAAGACGGTTCCTCTGTGTAGGTGGGTGGAAGACTGGCTCTACCAGAGGTCTGCCACCATCAGGGGCTCTCTCTGCTACCTGTTCCCGTCCTGCACAGCCTCTGAGTGTGTGTGCACGTGTGTGCGTGTGTGTGTGCGCGCGCTGCATGTTGTGCAACGAACCAGCCTCACTTTGGACTTCTTGGAAAACACGGTGAGGGGAGGGGAAAAAAAAAAAAGAAAAAAACAACCCAAAAAAAGCCCACAACTGCCTGAGCTGCTTCCACTGCAGCTGCGTTCACCGATGAACCTGAAGGGGCTCTGCGGGGCCGCGGGGACGGACCTCCGCGGCTCGTGCTTGTTGCTGCTGGTGATAGAGCCGGGGTCCCAGTGTCGTCTTGAGGAAGAGGCTGAACATCGGCGGACACGCACCCGGGGGGGGGGGGGTCTGACACGGACGGACGCAGCAGCTGACAGAACGGGACTTTGGGATGGGGTACTTGTGTTTTAATAGCCTAAACAAGCCGCCGTGCTCTTGAACTCACCACCGCTTAAATGCTCGCAACAAAGTCTATTATTAGAGTCCCATGTTCTATCCCATAAGCAGAAGCAAACCTGCGCCCAATAAAACACTCAAAACTTGACAGCTGCGGGTTGTCACGTCATGGTGGTGGTGGTGGTGGTGTGCCCCCCCCCCCACCACCAAACCGCGTACATTTGGCGCACAGCACCGCGGCACGGCGTTGGTTAGTTACCCTGAGCGGCGTGCGTGAGCCGTGCATCAACTTGCGCGGAGTTCGGGTCATAAAGAGTTGCAGTGTCCGCGTCTATCTCGTGACAATTAAAGGCGCCCTTGTGCGCAACATCCCTGCCAGTACGCCGCTAACAACGTCAGCGTGAGTGAGCGCACACAGCATCGTCTTACCAGGAACTGTGCAAAGGGGAAGATCTTAAACAGGAAATGCAACTGACCCTCCTAAACCGTGTAACTTGAAAAATGCACGGGCCGTGCTCGACCTGCAGCGGTGCACGTCGCGGGCCGTGCAGCCGTGATTGCACGTCGCCAGTTTTGCACAGATCGGCTTGATATGCTTACCTCCCTTTGGCTGAGACATTTCCCCTTTGCTTTGATGAGGGGGAGGGGAAGCACAAAAGACTTTGCCTTCTTTCTCACTCCCTCCCTCCATCGCCCTCGCGCAGGAGCTTCGGCGGCTCGCCTTGCAACAAAAGATGCAAAATACAAGCCTCGATCTTCATGCACTTGGAGCCCTTTTGCGTCCGAGGCGCGCGTGTCCGTGCAACCGGCGACGTTGCGAATGCACAGCCCCCGCGGGCGTCGGGAAACGCGGAAATTTTGCAAGTGCGCTGCAAAGAATCCTCCGCAGCACTTACATGATGGGCCAAGGCTGGCAGCTGAACGCTCCTAACTTGGATCAGTGTGAGCCCCTGCGAGAGAACGTTCTTCCTGCTTGGCGCGCAGAGGACACTGGGAAATGCAGTCCCGGGTGTCCTACAGCGTTCAGGCAGCGGACTCGTTTGCATCTCGGCGCTGCTTCTTAACTGTCCCGTTTTAAAACCCTAACTTAGTTGTAGCAGCTAAATGTTCTTTGGATATCAAAAGTATAGCCAATTAATTTATTATATCACCGGAATATTATTAATGATGCACTAAAGCAGCAGTTTGATGTTGGAGCTGATTGACTGACTGATTTTAATTATTTCATATACTTTTGGGCAGTTTAATCTTAATGCATCATGTTTTACAAACTGATCTTAATCTGTGATGTAACGGATGACTATAGCTGTCAGACTAATGTGAGAATATGTATTTATTACAAAGTTCAATATTTTCTCTCTGAGCTGAAGTGGCAGTACTTCAAAATGATGGGCAAGCGTTACTTCTTTAAATATTCTTAGTTACATTGAACCACTGCCCATATGACTTAATATTTTGTTAATATGAGCATCACCTCTGCTTAATTCTGCACGCACGTTTATGCAACAATATGTAAAAATGACCCTATAATAGAAAAGTGTATTATAATTCAACACCCTTTTTTGCTTAAGAAAAATAACTTATTGTCATTTTATTAGTCTGTCTACAACATCTATTGGGTGTGTGTCATTCCTGGAGGTCAGATCCCTCCTCTGTTGCTCTTCCGTCCTCCAATTTTCCCCCCATAAAGTTTTTGGGGGAGTTTTTTACTGATGTATCGAGAGTCTGGGTCGCACATGTTGTACAGATTCTTCTGGGCTGTATACATATAACTGACTTAACTTAAGTAAAAGACCTGAATGCATATTGCCAATTCATTATTTTTTGCATCTGGTGGTGAAGTGATGACGAAAAACATGAAATCACGTGACAATCAGGGCAATTTTCACTTTTAAAACTTTAGTAAAAATCTTTATTATCAGTTAACATTGATTAATGCAACAGTGAATCTAGGTAATGACTTCAATCACATTGATGAACTAATGGCAGGGTACTCTGACTTCTACAGAGGGCTTATAAGACTGGTTTTGTAAATATATTATTAAAGTAAAAGTCAAAAGTAAAAATGTGCCTGTCGGAGCACCTGAAGTTCAACAGGATGAACATTTGGTGCCCAGCAAGCACAGATTTAGTGATTTTCCAGGTCAAAAGTGTCTATTCTTTGTTAAAAGTGGGCTAGATTTGGTTGAAAAGTGATTTTTCTTTTTACATCAACAACATTTAATGACTATATTTCACTCGGAAGCAAGTCCAAGCAGCATGTTGTCATATAGTCATGAAAATGCAGTTGAAACAAAGGTTGTGTGTAACCTAGATGTCTGAAAAAGGTTTACGTTTCAACCAAATTTAGTCCAATTTCAACGTCGGCATCTAAATGTAGTTTGACATGCAAATCACCAAATCAGTGCTTACTGGGTGATGAATGACAGCTGTGACCCCTTAATTGTAAATGGGGTATAATAGCACCAATATTTAAAAACAATACAAAGTAAATGTGTCAGGAACAGTACCTCATACATAAAGGATTAGGATGGCAATATTCTATATTGTTCTTATTGTCAACAAACCCCATGAAGAGACCAAAACCAACCAATGTGTGAGTCCGTCCGTCAGTATGGCTCTCAGCCCCAAGCCCACTGGTTCCTACTGACGACGCAAGTCTTTAAAAAAAAAAAAAACACCTCCCAAACATATAGTTTCATTTTTACAAAAGACTTTTTAACAAACGTTTTTAGCAAACATTCCGCAAACAGGAGGAAATAGTGCATTTGTTGGGGACTACTTTCTGCAGCGGATCAACACACATTTGGTGCTCCAGTGAGTATTTCCGGCAGCAGGACGGTGACCTACAACGTGTGTGTGTGTGTTCATGGTCATGAAGGAACATGTCACCCACTGCAACAGTGAGGCTCACTGATGTGTTTGTGCTCTACGGCACTGAGGAATGAGACATCGGGCTGTGATACACACACACACACACACACACAATACTTGTTAGTGGGATTCATTCACTGTTGGTTTTGGTCTTTTCATGGGATTTGTTGACAGTAAAAATAAAATAGCACCAGACTTATCCTTCATCATGATTTTTTTTTACACGCAGCATGATTTACAAAATGCTCTCAGACAGTCATGAGTCAAGCTTTGGTGTGTTAGTTGCCCAATGAAAACAGCTGTTGTACGAGACGAGAAATGATCCAAACATCACACACGAGCAGGATACAGATCCACGCCCCCATGAAGTGATATGAGTGAGGTGTCGCTTCAGAGGGTTGGATTGCGGTGATGTAAGGTGGCTCAGAGAGGAAGGTGGAGGGTCAGTTCTTGGTGGTTATGAGGGTTTGGTACAGCGGCTTCACCACAATATGGATGAAGAGGGAGCTATCGATGAGGTACTCAGACGTCCGCCGGTGCAGGTCGGCCTCGGCCAAGAAATCCCCGCTTTCCTCTGTGCTCTGGTGGAAGTTGTAGACGTGTTTCACCACCATCTTCCCCTGCTGCTGAGCCATCACAAGCACCGTCTTCTGGAAGTTCACCCCAGCGAAATCTGCGCTGGACGTGGCCGGCGTGATGATGATGCGAGGGTGCCCGCCCTCCACGCGCGTCGGCTGCATGGCGCCGGTCTCCGTGTACATCGGCCGCATACTGAGGGGCAGCCAGCGCGGCGAGAACAGGGCGTTCCAAGTCACCCGCTTGCTGGCGTCGTGGCCGCTGGGCCCCAGCTGGGTCTGGAAGCTGGTGCTGCGGTCGTCCCGCGTGGGGTTGCTGATGATCCAGGGCGACCCCCACACTGGCGACAGGTAGTTCCTGGGCATGAAGAGGCTGCAGTTCACGTCAAAGTATTTGGCCATGTGCAGTGGCGACGCAGAGTGAAACTGGTAGGACATGTACAGCAGGTCGCGCACCGACTCCTGAAAGCGAGCCAGGACTGATGACTGGGTCTGCAGGCGGAAGAGCTCCCGTGGCGGCATCATGGCATAACGCACAGCTCTCAAAGCGTTCTCTGCTGTCAGACTGTCCGGCTCATTCTGGATAATCCAGGCCTCCAGCGCCGCAAACAGCTCCATCTCACTCTGCAGGATGAGGTCCGAGCGCTGCAGCAGGGACATGAGCAGCTGGCTGCTGATGGTCACCCACTCTCCGCTCTGCAGCACGGACGACAGGTTCCAGGCCATATACTGAAGACAGCTGTCCCTCAGGGTCACGTCCCCGGTCTGCAGGGCGTACTCGTACCAGCCCGCCACGTGGCCAGAGGACGAGTCCCGGGCCAGATTCTGGGTCATGTACTGGGTGATGCCCTGCTGGAGAGCCATCACTTGGTACTTAGTGGCCAGCTTGTGCAACGGTCTGGCCTGGTCCAGGCGCAGAGAAATCTCCCCACAATACAGATACCTGCTCAGAGACAGGAAGTAGAGGTTGATGCATTTGAAGCACAACACGTACCTTTTGAAACTTCTGTGAAATGACAACATACATACAGATTTTGACCAGTTAACCTAAAACGGTTGTTCCAAAAGCTGTAATAGCTTATTTCTTGGCAACTTGGGGGCAAAAGAACGGCACAACAGGCTGCAAACACAACCCCAGCAAACGTTATCACCTTCTAAAGTTGTTTTGGCTAACATGTTAGCATACCCTTGCCTATTTTACGCATCCATCCTTTTAGTTCAGTTTTGGTCTCCACCAATTCCAGAAATAAATACCCGGCTCCTAAATGCTCCACCGTGTCCATCAGTTCGTCACTAACGTTGTCCACCATTTGGTACTTGGCAGGTCGTGTACAGTGGGGTTCATTAGAGCTTGTTCGCTGAAGACAGCTGCCTGCTGCTGGGAGACTGCACCAAACAGCAAAAAAGGTGCTGTAAAATCCCAAACAATGTGCTAAAAGAGGCTGAAAAAACTTTGTTTTTCAAATTCCAAAGTCATTTGATGGACTGTTAATATGGAAATATTGATGAGTGCAGCTTTAAAGAGTCGCGTTTCCCTTATAGAGGGAATTCATTTCTTCGTCACTCATTGTCTTTAGTAACCACGGAGCAGCTCCTTACACAAAGCCACAGGTGAAAAACTGTTTTATTCTGGCATCCTGTGAAAAGTTTACAATGTGAACAAGAAGATTTTCTCAGTCTGACAAAAGGCAGGTGTACTGTAGATCAACCTCATTGGTCTTTGAGATAAAAACAGATTTTGTTATTGATTGCTGTTGCAGCGCAGGGCCCTCAGTGTCTTACTGCCACACCACAGGAACTGCCGTTGAGCGACCCAGCGGCTCACTGATGGGTCAATTTGCTCTATGTTGAACTCATTGATTGTTTGTCTCAGATGTAGGGCTCCAGTTGCCGAGTTCATCCCTCTGGAGGGTGTGATAACTCAATCAAACTGGGTGACTCTCAAGGACACATATAGTGTGACATCTCCCTCATACCGAGACGAAAATATACTCCCCTCGTGTCTCACCTGATGAACTTGTCAAACGCGGCGGCACAGTCGGAGCTCTCTTTCAGGACCAGCATGCTGCCGTTGCGGCTCAGCAGCATCTCCTCGAACACGGGGCTCTGCAGGGCGAGCACCAGCGAGTGGGCCTGGATCACCTTCACCTCGTCGGCGTTGGGCGTCTCCACCCTGAGCGACACGTCGCTGCCGTTCCCCTGAAGCAGCAGGGCCTCCAGACGCTGCACGAGGGTCACCGAGTGGCTGATGGTGTCCCCGCCGCTGCCACCTCCATCCTGGGCCCCGTCAACCTTCAGTGCGCCTGGTGGGAGGGGAAAAGGAGGACGGAATACGAAGAGTTATAAGGCCGGAAAGCAAGTAGATGCAGTGAGCTGCAATAAGTAGATTAGAGCAAGGCTGCAAACATGTAAACACCAAGCAGACTATAAAAGGAAGATTAAAAAGTTGACTTTCTTAGAAACAGAAGTTGCATGCCAGTTATTTAGTGGGGCAGTGTCATCCAAATCCATGCCATTGATCAGTCCAGCTGCACACGCTGTCTGGATAATCAGGGATTGTGGGTCACGTTTAATCAAAGCTTTGTCTCAGCTGTGGCGGTTGTAGCACACCGCCCCTCCTCCACCTCCTCTCCTCTGCCGAGTTACTGTAGCTGCCGGGATCTGAGCCTTGATCTACATTAGCAACGTGTGGTTCCTCTTTCTGATCCGTGATAAGCACTTCCTTTCCCCCTGATAAAAACAGAACACGACAGACTCAGCTGTGGGCCGCGGCGTTCCCTTTAAATCACCGCCTGGACTAAAGACTCACGACACTAAAGTTTCCGGTGCAGCCTGTTCACATGGCAGCAGTCAGTAGTAGTAAGTGAGTCAAGTCCTTTGTATGGGCGAAAGAAATATGTTTTTGCCGAGGTCGAGCGTCGAGTGGAAGGAAGATGTTTGGTTGGCTCTCCCATTAAATAAAGAGACCTATTTTGAGAATGCAGTCGTAGTATTTCGAGACTTGAGCACTTTGTCGTGGTAAACAGCTGAGAGCAGTCTGGTGGCTGAATGTTGGGGTATTTTATGGTATGTTTAAAGGCCCTCCCCAGCAATATTAATATTTTTTTTTTGGACTGCTATATCCTCTCCCCAACAAGTCACAATAATTCAACAGCGACATTGAAAAATTGGTAGCAGTCACTCATACCTGTACCCCAGTTTACAGTTGTTACAGTACAGGCCCTGGGGCCACATTAGGGGATGAATTGGAAAAATGTATGGCAAGCACAACAGCGTTAACGCGGTTAGCTATTGATATAATGGGCGTAATAAAACCCAAATACAGAGACTGGACTGCTGTCCTCTGCATGTGGCAAAGTGCACACTGATGTATGATGTTAGCATGTCCACTGCTGCTCTCCCTAATAATATTCACACAGCCCTTTACTGTATTTCTGCAGTACAAAGTAGCTCCAATGAAAATTATTCACAGCTTATTTTTTTGTAATTTGGGTAAAACATGCCACATTTATTTTCTTGAAGAGAAATCCACCCGTGATTATTAGTTCGTACTAAAAACACTCATTTACAACATTGCCATGCACACAGAAGCACTCTTTCTGTTGCGGCACATTTGAAATGAAGCATAACTCAAATTCTATACTAGATCAGCCTACAAACGGCTCGGCCCGACACCGTCCCGTTTCAACGTCGTTGGAGCTGTTGTGAGTGAGCCCGCGGCTGAAGCAGCGCTGAACACCACACTTACCCGCAGCAGCTGCCCCCATGTGCAGACAGAGGGCCAAAGACAGCATCCCAGCATGGATCCGAGCAACTCGTTTCGCCATCCTTCCTCTCTCGGTCTCCGTCTCCGTGTCTGGGTTTCTGGTTCTGTCTGCCCTGCCGTGGAGGACGAGGGGGGTCTGCGTCTGAATGTGGGACAGGGGGTTCTCCTCGCCACATCCGGCCCACCACACACACACACACACACACACACACACACAGAACCTCATCGATTGGTGGGTGGAAACAGGCCTGGGTTGTTTCCATGACTACCACTTTGATTCTGACTTTCCTATCCTTGGGTACTAACGCGTGCTGCATGACATTGATTCGGTGGGCAGGCCGCGGGGACAGCTGTGCACTGGGTGACTGGGGGGGGGGGTGAGAAACAGCTGGGATGTTCAGGGTTTGACTAGAGTAAAAACACTTTTACTGGATCTAACTGCGTGTGTGTAGGTGAGAACTAATCAGTGCAAATGTAATCCTTATCACAGGTTTAATGGGGATCCTTTGTAGCCGTTATTATCGGGGACATCTGCGGGCACTGAAGCCTGATAATGAACCACCAGTATTAGGCAGTCATTGCAGACTCCACATGCACCTACAGTATGTGTGTCAGTGTGTTCACCCACTTCAGCCCATGTGCGTGACACAGCAACACGAGCAATTTATTCACAGCTTGGGGCTACAGCACGCTCCATCGGCGGGGGGGGATCATATGGGGATCTTTTAATGACTTTGACTAAAGTCCAGATTAAATATATAAAAAGAAAGTACAATGTACACAACTGTACAATTCCAACGCAAAACTCAAGCTGTGTTCAAGGAAAACGTCAGCGAGAATGACTCTACAGCGGCTGGCTGTGCTGTGTGTGTTTGATGTGATCTTAATGATCATGTCAGTGTTGTTGAGCGTGGGTCACATGTCAAGGGTCGATGGTGATCCCACAGGATGAGATCCTCTATCACCGCCCGACTCTTGATGGAAATGATCTCTCCGTGTCTGGATGTTGGCCCCCAGGTCAAAATGCGTGTTTCTTCTTTGTCCTTTTTTTTTAGAAGGTTTCCACTATTTACTTGAAGTTTCACATTTCCAACCACCTTTTTGGCCACCTGTTCACCTGACCCTGACCCTGACCCTGACCCTGACCCTGACCCAGCGGCTCAAACGCCTGACCTTTCCTTCCTTTAGGTCACCTCTAGTGGTAACGGGTCATGGTAGTTTTGGTTTTCTGCGTCGAGGCTTGGGCATACTTCTCTCCGAGAGCCCTGCCTCCTCTCCCAACACGAGGAACAGAGATGAGTGGACTTTTGTTTGTGGTGCTCACAGGATTGTACAATTACATTTCAATCCATGACTCTCGCCTTTATACGTTTTTGAGTTTAATTGCCCGTGTATAGTTTCTTTTGATTCTTCTTTTGATTGTATATACTTCTAATTATTTCATTTTTTCTTTCTCAGTTTTTCTGTACTTATTTCTGTCCTTGTGATGCTGCAACACCTGAGTTTGCCCTCTGGAGATAAAGGTTCATCTTAACCCTACAGAGGAAATAGTCTCTATAAAAACTGTTTGTAGTGTGTTCTGTGAGAATCTTGGATATCTCAAAACATGGACGTATAAAACATCTGTCTGACTAGAAACTACCAGTCGCACTGGGCAACGTCCGTGTCTGTGAGTGGACAACCATTTCAAGTCTTTGCGTCTTGCACTTGCCTAGAGAAGCTGGAGTCAATGTCCAAGTGTCTCGTCAACCATCCACTGTATCAGGGGCAGCTAGTTGTATTTATATGTCATGTCCACTGGAGGGCAGACGAGCTGCATCTCACCAGCAGTCAGGAGCCAAGTGATGAACTTTATCCGTTTTATTCATTATGAAGCATTTAGAGTGCCGTTCACTGTGAGTCAAGAAGATTTTACTTCCTTAAAAATGTGTGTCTTTATTTTTGCGATTTTTATTCCAAGCTCAAAATAACATAGCAGGGAATTGTGATTTCACACAAATTAGACGTCAGCTACAGGAAGTGAACAAAAATGAAAACAAAAGGAAGGCTGAAAGGACATCAGGAGAAAAAGAAAGATTATGTTAGTGAAAAGGGACGTTTGGTTGGGGCAGAATTAGGTTCTTGTGGCGGGAATATGCAATTAGAAACATATAAAGCTGAGTAACACTACAAAAAATAGCCATAATAAAAGTTGTCAGGGGAAAGAAAAGAGGGGAAGAAAGAGGACAAAGGTAACTGGCAAATTAATACATATGGATGGAGAGTTAGAGCCAAGTTATTGGCCAAGTGGGTTCAAAACCCTCTCCTGAGAGCACCTGTGGCCCGAGCAACAAAGAGACATTCAGGGACTGGGGCAAAAAGGCACATATTTATTGTCCTTATTGATTTATTAAACCAACAATAGAATTTATCTGTTGAGGTGAGCGGACGAGAATAAACCCCCATAAACAGACACACAAACCAGTCAAAGAGCAAAGACTTTCAAAGAAAATGTTGCCAAATTGAACCTCTTTTTGTGTGATTTGTATGGATTTATTTTGCAAGACAACTGGTTGTCCCACGGGGAAATTCTTCAGCTTTCCTTGTCGTCCATTTCAGTGGGTTGGATGCCTACTGATGCCCTGTAATCACGTGGACCGAGCACTGGGCTGACAGATTGAGGGAGTTACGTAGCCATTTGTGCTCGTTTCTTTTACTAAAACAAGTCAAATGCAGGTCTTAATTGAGTGAGAAAGGCAGCCTCTGCGCCAGATGGAGTCACCGCTTCGGTATGACTTGAACAAATAACGGAGAAATGTGATATCAGTCAACAAGATAGATAGAACCAGAAGATATTTCATGGCAGGACACAGAGTTACTGGTTACCGCGGCACTTACCATGAGAGCAAGTTGCAACCAATCCAACAGTCCAGTGCTGGTCTATATATATATATTTATGTATATATATATTTACATTTAATTTAATTTAAAGAATACTGTCATATGCACGAGAAGCAGCGCATTCAGTGCAATAAAAAGCTTGAACTCTGGGTGAAGAAGACACAAATACGACCAAGAGATAACTGTCCCACATGACAATTCCCACAATTAACGCTAATAATTCATTTGTGTTTATTAGGTAATAATTCATTTGTTTCATGTTTATATCTTATATTACTCCTGCCTGCCTTCCACAGCCCTTGTTGTTGCTCTTTTGTATCGTTATTGCTTATTTTGTTGGCTTGGGTTCATTATGATCGTATATTTTAGTGTTAATATGCTTTTCCAACGTCATATTGTGTGCAGTCGTCCCAATAAAGCCTCTTGAATTGAAAGAAAAGCTGCGTTTCAACCGTTATTTGCACTCAAACGGCACATCACAGGTGTTACCTACTTCAAAAACAGCAACCTACACAAACGAGCATCAGCGAGCGAAGTGTTAATCACAAGCAGGGATCAAAAATGGAGATTCTGAGATTAGCAGAGAGAGCAGGAAGTCGGGGACGAGCGTCCGTCTGAGCGGCGATAAGATGGCAGTGTTCGTCAGGGGAGCTTCTCTTGTTACAGCCGCTGAGCGTCTTATTGCTTCAAATCTGCTCAGGGTGACAGTTTGGAAAGCTGAGGTTATGGCAGCCGTCCAGGCCGAGGTGACCCGGCGAGAAGGGCTCTGCCTCAGCATCAGTTTCTCACTGCAGCAGCTCCATTAGCTCTTCCTTTCTGCCCCCCCCCCCCCTTCTCTTTTTCACCACCATCTGTGTTTTAAAAACAGGGCGTA
>CM022492.1:22590724-22601602 GCA_011952105.1 Coreoperca whiteheadi
CCCTATGTTCCTGCCTCTTCTGGAAGAAAGTGTTCACTACAGCCATTTCCATCCTCTTTGCAAAGTCCACCACGATCTGTCCTTCTACGTTCCTGTCCTGAAGACCAAACCTGCCCATCACATTCTCATCACCTCTGTTCCCTTCACCTACATGCCCATTGAAATCTGCACCAATCACCACTATCTCACCTCTGGGGATGCTCTGCATCACTTCATCTAACTGATTTCAGAATTTCTCCTTCTCTTCTAACTCACATCCTACCTGTGGGGCATAACCACTCACAACATTGAACATCACCCCTTCAATTTCCAGCTTCAGGCTCATCAACCTGTCTGACACTCTTTTCACCTCAAGAACATTCCTCACAAACTCCTCTTTTAGGATAACTCCTACTCCGTTTCTCTTCCTATCCGACCCATGGTAGAACAACTTGAACCCTGCTCCTAAGCTTCTAGCCTTGCTACCTTTCCACCTGGTCTCCTGGACACACAGTATGTCCACCTTCCTTCTCTGCATCATGTCAATCAACTCTCTAGCCTTCCCTGTCATAGTCCCAACGTTCAAAGTCCCTACTGTCAGTCCTACATTCTTAGCTTTCCTCTTCTCTCTCTGCCTACGAACACACCTTCCTCCTCTCCTTCTTCGTCTTCGACCAACAGTAGTCCAATTTCCACCGGTACCCTGTAGGTCAACAGCACCGGTGGCGGTCGTTGTTAACCCGGGCCCCGACCGATCCGGTATGGAAGTCATTGTCATGATTCGCATTTTTAGTTTGGCATGTGTTTTACGTCGGATGCCCTTCCTGACACAACCCTCTGCATTTATCCAGACTTGGGACTGGCACATGAAGACACTGGCTTGTGCCCCCCTGCGGTTGCATTTATTAGTTTATAGTGCTAAGGGGACTTAAAGCAGCCAAGCACTAAGATATTTCTCAATTTTATGATCACATTCCTGTTAGAGGCCATATAATGTGCCAGTCATTTAGTGCACATGCAAGGTTTTGGCACTTACATAGCCATTACAGTGGCAGTAAATGAAATATGACCAACAGTTAGAAGTAGTGATTGCCCCGCTCACATCATGAGGCCCCCGATTGGGTGATCGTGGCTCCATGATGATGTTTATGTTGGTTAAGCATCCACAAATGGTTTGTCACTGAAAGCCTGAGAGATAACACAGTCCAAATATGACTTCATGGATGAGTGAAGTAAATTAGGAGAGCAGGCAGAGGAGAGACAGACGGAGAAAAACAGGATGAATGGCTCCCAGGTGAAAAGGTTAGATGGGGAGACAGGATGATAATGAGTCGGGGGGGGGGTTTGTGGAGGGTGACAGGGTCATTGCTGTCAGCCCATCTGTTGTTGTGGACCTGCAGTTTAATTGACTGAGTCTAAACTCAGTGGATTTACTGACATTTTGTTTCCACAGTGTATCTCTGAAAAACAGCAAACAGCTCGCTAAAGCAAACATGATTTACATCATTCAGATACAAGCTGCAGCGACATAAAGTGGCTCATCATCTGCATAGAAAATGAGTTATCAGACTGCCCATATATACATCTTTATATAGTGATACATATGTTATATCAGCCAGGTCTGTCCTTCCTCTGTGACTGAAACAATACATAAACCAAATTATTAATAAAAATATCATGAATTAATTTTGTTTATGTGAATGAAACCTCGTTTGAAACACCTGGCGTATCCCAGAGATTTCCCTGCCATTGGATAAATCGACCTCCCCTCCGATTTATGGCAAATTAGAGTTGCAACGATAGGTCAATTAATTGATCAATAAAATGTATCTGCAACTGTTATGATAATCAATTAATTGTGTAAATCAATTTTCAAGCAAAAATTGTAAAACATTCTCTCGTTGCATTTTCTCAAATATCAGAATTAGCTTCTTTTCCTTGCCTTCAGCTATTATAATTAAATACTTTTTGGTTTTTTGGCCGTTGATCAAACAAAATGGGATAACGCCCAGGGTTTTTCACATTTTTTTCATGTTTTAGAGACAGAAATATTTTATTGATTAACCAAGAAAACAATTAGCTGATTAATCGATAATGAAAGTAATTTTTAGTTGCAGCCCTACTGCAAACACACCTAAAAGAATTTAATTCTTCTGAGTTTCTGGTGAAAAGTCATTTCTTTTGTTTTTAACGAGACTTGATTCCTTTTGCATTAAAGCAGTTCAATTAAAAGTTATTTACTTCGAACGCAAAATATTTTACTGCATCTGCTAAACCCCAACCTTACATCAACCTGAACTTAAATCCATTTTAGTATTACAGAGTAAATACAACAATGTGTTAGTCCATCTTTGAATACTTTCCGACAAACCCTGAAGACATACGTCTTTAAAAACAGGTGACAAATATATACTTTGATTTTTGAAAAAGCCTCAGTAATTTCCTAAAACAGCAGGTCACTGTAGTTTTTAGCAAATGTTACTCAAACAGGACTAAATAGTGCATTTGTTGGGGAGTATTTTTAGGTGTGGATTGATACACATTTGGTGCTCTGGTGAGTATTTCCTGCAGCAGGACGGTGTGTGTGGGATAAACTACAATGTGTGTGTTCATGAAAATAGTGAGGCTCATTGATTTAATCAATTTTCCGACAACAATGGGGCTCTATGGCACAGAGGAATGAGATATATCAGGCTTTAGATACACAGGTACTTGTTAGGATCAATTCATGGTTGGTTTTGGTCTTTTCATGGGCTTTGTTGAAACATATAGAAATCACCAGACCTGTGCTTGCAGTCCACTGTCTGACAAAGTCATCAGTTTCCCATTTGCCCCATGCTTTCTCCTAGAGTCCTAGAAACATTTCTCCTTCTCTCCCTCGTCTTCCAGCGGAAGCGCCAAGGTCATGAACGACTGGCCCAATGTGACGGCGTCCGGCTACCAGGAGCTGGGCCTGAAACCTGAGGAGCCCCAGAAGTCCAAATGTGTCCTGGGCTTCATCCCTGTCATCTACTACAGCATTCTGCTCTGTGTGGGAGTACCAGGTACGCTGTCAGAACTGCAATATCTCTCATACCTAGTGGTTTCTACCCCTTTAATATGTCACGGTTTTGAGACTTCCCAGAATCGCATTTTAAGGTCAGAATATTAACTGAAGCACCGCATGATTTTATTAGTTGCATTTAAACTGAGCCACAGTCAGTGTGTAAACTGAGCACTGTTTGAAACGCTGCATTGATATCTAATTATAACAGAAGTGGGAACCGCACAAGACAGAAGAAACCAGTACACAAGTAAGTTAAAGGGACATTACGATGCTCTAATTGACCAGTGAGTACATTGTTGTGCACGCAACCAAGCACTGATGGCTCTTTTCACAGATTACAATAATCTAATCATCTGATAATTAGTTTGTTTGAGTTTATGAGTGTTTATCCATCCATCAACTGTCCAGCCAACTGTCTTAGGAATCACTATGTATCACAATGTATCACCTCAATTACTTTGATGGACAGCGTTCACCTCGGCATTGTTCTTATTACTGTGCTTCGTCTACATGTCAATAGCGGTGATTTCTTATTGATCCAGCAGGGATTTAGTGGTGTTCAAAACAAGCGAACATGTCACCAGAGCATTCAGATGGGTCAAGTAATTCCCCCTAAAGGGAAATAAATATAAAAGCCAGAAGGTCAGAGTCAGCAGCTGCATGCCTGAAGGGGTCTTAAGACTGGTGATATTATCCAAATGGCTACATAGAAAATGTACTGATGTTGACAAGACGTTTCAGATTCTGTATAGAACAGATACTGTGTTAGATGTGCTGCAAGGAGACAAATAAAATCAATGGTTTGTAACTTATACTGTTATGAATGCCCACCCCCCCACAAATTCACCACAGCCTTTAAAAAGGTAGGCTTAATGTTCCCACTCTATAAGCATGATTATGTTATAAAAATGTTAAATTTATGTGAAGATAGCTCGTAAAATTTGCTGTTATTTCTATACAGAGCTAAAAACACGTGCAGGCTTGCTAATCTCTGAGCTAAAGCTCCCACATCTTAAGTTAGCTAGCTCCTGAGGTAGCCACCGCTAACCTTGGCTAAATGTATAACTTTCCCCCCCAGCTGTTTCCTGTAATTGAAAGTATCAATTTTGATGAACTGACGGCTTATTTTAGTTTGTTATGCTGCATAAATAAGTCAGAAGCGAAATCCAGTCATTATGGAGAATAAGTAGCCAAGTGGCTGCTCAATTAGTCCTGCTAAAAGCTAACTAGCCTAGCTTAGCATTTCAGCCTCTGACGCTTCATAAAATGACTCTGTGGGGTTAAGCTACCACATTATTTCAATGTTTTAAATTATATATGAATGTATTATACCGATTTCACTACGATGTTAACAAATGTCGACAGGCTTTTACACGAAGCAAAACGGAGAAACATTCATGCCAAAGAACTATTAACTGTGAATGATCAAAGTAAAACAAACACGACAACTGAAATGACCACATTTTATTTGTAGATTTGCATTTTCCCTTCACATTCCCTGAGGACTGTTTAAAGGTGGTATTATTTGCTGTGTGGCATAAAATCAAGCTGTTACAATCTGCTGTAACACTTCAATTTCACTGTTTCTGTGTCTTCTGCATTCTTACCTCCCAGACTTTTTCATGCAGTTGAATATAAATAGCAGATAGCATGATCTCATTTTCTGCTTCTTCTGTCTTGATTGTGTCAGTGAACATCCTCACGGCTGTGGCTTTGTCCAGACTGGCCTTCCGCACCAAGAAAGCTCTGTACTACTACCTCTTGGCGGTGACGGGCTCCGATATTCTCTCCCAGCTCTTCATCATCTTTGTCGGCTTCCTGCTGGAGACGGCGGTTTTCCACCGTGATGTCCCGGCACTGCTGCTGCACTCGGTCAGCGCGGCCGAGTTCGCCGCCAACCACGCCTCCATCTGGTCCACCGTGCCCCTCACCGTGGACCGCTATGTGGCGCTGTGCCACCCCCTCCTCCACCGCCAGATCAGCTACCCGGCCCGGGCCAGGAAGATCATCGCGGTGGTCCTGGCGTTATCGCTCGCATCGGGCGTGCCCTTCTTCTGGTGGTCGGACATGTGGAGGAACAGCCACCCGGCCACGGCACTGGACACCGTCCTCATATGGACACATGTAACTATCATCTACTTCATGCCCTGCAGCATCTTCTTAGTGCTGAACTCTTTGATAATCCACACGCTGAGGGTGAGGCAGAGGCAGCAGCCTTGCCGGGAGGAGCGTGGGCCGAAGTCCGCGCCTCCTCTGCGACTTGGGAAAACCACGGCCATGCTGCTGGCCATCACCTCTGTGTTCTCTGTGCTGTGGGCTCCCAGGACTGTCGTGGTCATCTACCACCTGTATGTGTCCTCCGTTCACCGAGACTGGCGCGTCCACCTGGCCTACGACCTGTCCAACATGCTGGCCATGCTCAACACAGCAGTCAACTTCTTCCTCTACTGCTTCGTCAGCAAGCCCTTCCGTGGCGCCGTGCGGGACGTCGTGCTGCTCAGGGGGGGCCCGCTGCATCCTCAGCGGGCTCTGCCGCACCCGCAGGCCCCCACCAACGCCTCCATCTCCTCTCTGTACAGTGGGAACAACAAGCGCTCGCAGCGGGACTCCACCCCCATGTCACCTCGCAGGGCCAGAAAGCCCTCGTGACCCCGTGCCCCCTCCTCTTAGTCCAAAACACCCATCGTCCCACGGTCCCTGAGCACTTCTGACCCCAGGGACGCACACTGCGTTCCAGCTACGACCGTGGACAGCAGCCAGTCAGGCCTGGAGCTTTCTCAAAGGGCTCAAAATGAACACACAAGAAGTATGTTTTTTGTATTACTGTATGTCAGCGGGTGTTGTTTGTCCATGTAAATCAAATAAGTTGACGGCGTATTTATTTTTTTTTTCAAAGGAATTTGACGAAATAAAAGTAGGTTTGGGGAATTTTTTGGTTTTCCATACATGGTAGTAATGTGACTAAATATTTTTTATATTGTTACGAGAAAGAAGAAAAGAAGGAAAACTGTTCGTTTTTCTTGTGGGTGATTCATGCAGTCCCAGAAGGGGAAAACAATCAAGGGAAATCATTTTTGCATGCTGCTACAGTATCATGTCAAGTGGCATTCAGCTTGCTTCAATCTAGTTTAATTACCCGGCTCTGAAATCCAACTCTGGAAGAAGCAGAGAGGGAGAAATAAGAGGTTTAATTTGAAGTTGCGCAAAGATGCTGGATGTCCAAAGGACAATCCGCCCTGCTGAGCACAGCCAGTCGAGCAAAGAAATCGTGCGCTGTCCCTACAAGCGCAGAGATCCCAGCTGCTCATGCAATGCAACTCGATGGAGCCTTAAATGAAAGCTTGCTGTGGCAGGAGCGAAGACCCTGCTCTTCAAACAGCCCCTTTCGCTACATCACCAACATGTCCTCAGCTCTGGCTAAACAAACCACAGATTAGCCTGATGGTCTGCGCACACACACACACACACACACACACACAAACGCACAAGAAGGTACACACTCCCACGTATGTACGGACACCTGCACATACACAGACGTCAGCTGGTACATTTCCATTTGCGACAACAGGAATTTTCATGTAAGGTCATTGCAATTAGATGAAGGAAAATAAGAGAGCTAACTAATTTAATGTATGATTTAAAGTTTTGCTTGAGCCAGCTGTTGTTGACATGTATGTATCTTTAATTAGTGCCCTCGGGAGAAGTGCGTTGTGCTGTCACTTTGATTTTTCATGCAGCACTAATTTGTTCTGTTAAGCGGCTTGCCACCCGGTTTCTGATTCCTGGTTTTCTAAACAGATGTTGAGCTTTTTCCTGAAGCCTGATAAATGCCTTGACATTAACTCCTAATTTTTAGAATAGCGAGCCGCAGCCACATTTAGCAAATACAGAAATCGCATCACGGACACACACACAGACACAAAAAAGATTCCAGTTAGAATTCCAAACGCATTTTTACATTCTTACGGCTGCAGAACCCTCGGAGACATGTGCAAGTAATTTAGTGAAAATACTCAAAGCGGATCTTCAAGATCTCAACTAATTTGGCTTTCGTTACTTAGATAAAAGGAGTAGGACATATTTGGAAATATGCTCATTGCTTTCTTGCCAAGAGTTTGCATTAAGATGCCACTCTGACTTAAATATGTAGCTGGAGCCAGCAGGTGGGTTAGCTTAGCTTAGCACAAAGACTGAACACAGGTGGAACAGCCAGGTTCTGCTTACCAGAACCTCTGAAGCTCACTAATTAACACGTTATCTTGTTTGTTCCATACAAAAACGGAAGCGTAAAAAAAACAACAATAACCCCTTGTTGAACTGCAAATTGTCATTTCTACACTTCTTTGTGTGGCTATAAAACTGTGGATCAAATGACTAATGTGAAATGGGTCCCTCGCGATGACAAATCATCCCCTAACTCTGCGGCACAAAGGAGCCGCTCGCCTCTTTGAGCTCAAATGATGCTTGTACGGCATTGTGTGGTTCGGTCTCAGTGCTCTCGCCCCTGTTTCCAGCTGCAGCGGGCAGCTGTTTTCAGCCCACAAGCTCTAAATAAGCCCACTGTACGCTCCTTGCCCTGCACCAAACAGCAGACAGACAGTGTTGGCGAATGGCTAGTGAACGTAGTGGAGCATTTAGCAGTTGAACAGCCAGATATTCTTCTCAGCCGTCGGCGATAAGATGTCATGAGTGTTTGTCCATTATCTCGTTCTCTAGTTCTTCTTCTTCTATTAGTGCAGCTTGATGAAAGACACAGTGTTAGTTCCCCTGTGTGTCCCCATGTCAATCCGCTCATGTCGTCCTACGCTGAGTTCTGAGAGTCCGCACATGTAGACACGAACTGATTCTTTGAAGACGTCTCCTGCTGCCTGACAGTAACAGAGGGGGTGTGAGTGGCGAGGCGACCATCCACTGGTGACAGTGGGGGGTCGGAGAGATGACTGACTAAACAGTGACGACCGTAACGCGATGCTAAGTTGTCAGAGCAGGTTTTGATTTGGATGTTCAATGGCCCTTTTCACACATCCCCAGAGCTGTTATGGGGGAGAGGGGCGAGGTGGGACTTGGGGGGGGGGGGAGAGGACATTAAAGAGCAGGTTAACGCCCGCTCGCCACACGTCCCCTGTCTGCCTGCCACCTGTCCTTTGTGCCTGTGCAAACACCTGGTTGTGTCCCCCGACTCGGCCCCTATTCAGCCCCGCCTGCTGCTCAGCAGGTGTCAGACGGCATCAAATGAAAAGACAAAGCACCGCAAAGACTGACAGGTGTATCCTATCGGATGTCTAAATACATACTTAAGGGACAGTTAAAGGGGGCACTTTCCTTGTCCTTTCTAGAAAAGCGAAAGCATCAGCTGTTGGCTCAAATGTGCATATTTCGTGATGTTTCATGTGAATGATGTCTGAACTCTCCAAACGCATGAGAGCATCGCTTTCTTTGTTCAGTCACTTTAAACTGACAGTCAGTAGCAAAGCACGAAGTAGCGTTAGGTTCTCGAAGCTGGGCAGAAACTGCACGTTTGTTTTAAACCTGTACGCTTTGTTAGCTCGTTCTCCATGTGTTAATCACCCCTTCTGCGCAGCTAAAAGCGCGACTCCTCCTCCCACCCTGTACGGATCCATCATCGACTGACTCTCATCGCGACTTTGGTTGAATCTTAAGAACTAAGATTTCAGTATTGAACAGAGGCACGCCATCTTTCCCAAGCATTAACCAAACGCTTTGAGTTGCCTAAACGTAACCATAGAAACGTTAATCATGCTGTAGTCGTTGGTTGCCGTGAGCAGATATTGCAACGTTCTGCAGATGCGTTCGGCGTGAACATTTTGGCTCTTTGCCGACACACTAAGAACGTTTCCACATCATGTTGATAAAAAAGCGTAATATTGGCTGTTGCAAATGAGTAGAATACAGGTGGAGTTTGTGGCAGGCAGGGCTTTCTGCAACACGCTCATATGGATCATTTGGAAAGACGCACCGATAAGTGAACTGTTTTGTTGCTCAGGTATGAGGACCTGACGCCCTGATATTTGGGGACGTTTGGAGAAGCCTGACAGTGAGATTCCTGCTGCCACCGCAGTACATTGGAGGTGAAGGAGGTTTCATTTGTGTTGCTCAAAGAAGTGAAAAATTACATTTGAAACGTGTAACAGCAACATAGCTTTCCAGAAACACTGTCGAACACTGTTACGCTGGATAAATCCACAGAGGGCAGCTTGTCGCCTGATGATTATTCAGAAAAACCGGCGCGTCATTTCCCTGAAAAGAGTTTTTCAGTTGTTATTTTTGAATGGATTTGGTATTTTTTTAGGACGTTGGAGCGTTCTTGAACATACCAGCCGAGAAAGTCTCTCCAGGCAACTACTGTGACACAACAACATGATTTCGACCACGATAAATGAAACAACGTGTTTAATTTGATGAAGTACGTTTGTTTACCAAGTTTCAGTTCTCTGAAAGTTGATTTTCATTCTGTAATGAAATAAGTGGGAAACAGCAACAGGAAAACATTGAAAAGATCTGCAGCAAAACACTGCGTGCAAGTTTGTGGTTACTGTGGCCCTTTAAAGCGTGTTCCTTTACTGACGGCCTGGGAGATATTGAATACCATGGTGAGTCTCTTGCACTGTAGATTATAGAAAATGGCAGAAATGTGCACCTCCAAATTAACACCCAGGTGTAAGACAGAGGACATATATCAGTCAGTGTCAGATTGTTTTCAGATTTATTATACAGATTATCCCAAAGCGTTAAAACACAATCCGTTTCTGCTCTTAAGTGGGCGTTATCTGCCTGGTACCGATGTCATGTAGAGATAAACTGTAATACAGCATTGCACTTCCTGTAACATGCTGTGTATGATAGAAAGGTCAGACAGTAATGAGTTAGGCCTTGCAGAGTTACAGAATGAAGGATGCTCTGCAACAGCTTGCTCTTCTCTAATGGCTTTGGTTCAAGGTGACAGTGAATCGGTCAATGAAGACCTTCACGGATGACACAATGTGGGATGAGCTCTGGAATGAGACACGTGGGCGGTGGGGGTCAGACTCGGACACTGAAGTGACGGCAGACACTGAAAACGGAGCAGATTTATATCTGGAAACAGACAACTCAGGCTTCGCCGCTCCAATCTGACGGCCGCAAAGGAGGAGAGGAATTCAGCCCCGGAACAAAACCAAAAACTGCTACAGGAGGACTTCATTACAAAAGAATGGAGAGCTAAAAGCTGGACTTCCCATCAGTGGGAGCCATGTGGAGGAGCTGAAAATGGAGAATGAAAGGCCAAACAAGAAGCTGTCGCCTCTGCAGAGAGCCCTCGCTGAGGGAAATGAAGTGCGAGTGAGAGGAAACCGGAGGAACATATAACAGAGCCGGAGGAGCTTTTTTCTGGGTGGACTGGTTCTTTAATCATTGACCGACACCTCAAACCCACAAAAATCTTCCCTTGTACCGTCATTACTCAAAGCCCACTTTAAGGAGGACAGCTTGTTATGGCAGATTCCCCACGGACCATTGATGCCGATGGACCCTGTTGCATTTACTTCAGGAACTCGAGAGTGTGTATACCACTGCCAAGGCTGCATATTCCTCAAGTTAAAGAAACATATAGAGAGTGAAAATCGGTAAATAAGTAGCTTTAAGGTTGGAAAAGTCACCTTATTACACACCGTCTGACAGTATCACATACAGTATATATTCTATGTCAGCCTTTTAGGGGAGTGACATGTATTTAGTTTCATATCTTCTGCATGTTTCGGGCATCAGTTTAGTTCCCCAAAATCCAGCCAGAAACTTTAGGATCTCCACCAGAATTAGAAGTTGAAGAGGTCCCATTTGTAATTTAATACTGCAGC
>CM022492.1:22602140-22649975 GCA_011952105.1 Coreoperca whiteheadi
GTGTGTGTGTGTGTGTGAGAGAGAGAGAGAGAGAGAGAGAGAGAGAGAGACCATCACCGCAGTCAGACCTTTACGAGTCAAAACGCACTTAAACTCAAATTTTTCCATTTGAGGTGAAACTGTGCTGAGATCAGCCTGTTGAGGTTTTCCGTTCCGGTCTTTTGTGACCGCTCTTTCTGCTGCCGAGGATTTAACTTCACCTCCGCCGTGTGGAGCAGGTGAAGGAGCCTTTCAGACATCAGCAAGCGGCGCGGAGGTGAAGTCCACCGACAGCACACAGGTAGACTCAGCCAAGTGTTTTTTTTCTCCTTAAGTCACTACTAAAGATCTCGGCCGGAGTTTTCACACTGTAATGTGTCTTGTTTGCAATTCAAAGTATCGCAATAACTTCAATTCGTGCAATTTGGTCGATTTTAAAACCCTTTAAAATCCCCTTGTCTGCCATGCACGTTAAAGTGTGTATTCTGGTCGTTTATATTCCCGCACACGTCCTAAAGTGCCCGTCAAGATGTTTCTTTGTTGTTGTTGTTGTTGTAATGGTTCGGATGCATCCACAGCCTCATGCTGATGTGAGAAACAGGTCCGCGGTTTAAGTCGGTCCAAAGTGTGCGGAATAAGCAGCAGCGCCATCCGCGACACGGCTGCACTTTACTGGCATTTATGCGCAAACGGGGTGCGCCATCACCCCCGGAGCTGCAGCCTGTAGATGAAATAGATTCACTGACAATGACAACCGAACTCAGTGACGGTCCTTCCAGGGGGATCCGCCTGGGGGACCCTGGGGTAAAAAAAAAAAAAAAACGAGCTCTGAGGCCCCCGGGGAACCCCCCATTCCCTCCAGTCTCCGTGCATTGCGTGTCATGTTGCTTTAAGTACCGATCAGGATGCTGAAGGAAAGCAACACATGGCAGCTCCCTTATATTTTGACCATGTTATTCTGTGGTAAATGGACTAAACATATTTTAATTCAGGAAAAGAGCCTGAAACTAGAGTTTGACCCTCAACAAATTAGATAACAATGCAGGAGCCACCTTAAGACCCTCAGTTGACAGTATGTTCAGTTTCAGTGGCTCATATTGCCCAATACATTTACAATTAATCACATTACTTAATGTGGCACAGTGACCCCGGGCCTTTGGGGCCCCTGGGTGTCTTAATTTAGTGGATTTCTGAGTGATTGGAGTCACAAGAAATTGTAGCCTCTCACATTAAAGCTGCTGTTAGGAAAACAATCTCACCACAAGGTCCATTTAGTGGTAGTTCTGGAGCTTTCGATCACTTGGGCTAGCTCTTCCTGCTGCCGATGGAGATCCTGATCGTGATACGACTGAGAGCCTCAGAACAGCTATTAAATGGACCGTGCGGTGAGATAGTTTTCCAAACTGCTGTTTCCAAGGTCAAGAAGGGAACCTGACAGAGTCCAGGGCCTCGCAGGGCCTCCTATCGCGCAATGAGGACTAGCTGAGTCGAGTTCTTGTACTGACTTGTTTGGATCTTGATCGCGCATTCTAGGAATCAGAGGTAATCAGAGGTTTCACCTTCCACTGCACAAGTTTACATGAGATGTTTTTCTTTCTTTTTTTTTGATAATCGACCTCGTGTTGCGACCTCGAGCATCCAGAAATTGCGAACATGCCATAAAACAGTTGGTCCTTGAGCCGCTCCACGGAAACAATGACTTTGATGTCTAAAGGGCGGGACCTGTGTGAATACGTACAGTGTCACCACAGGCCGTCTCTCTGCCTGACAGGTCTGAAATCTCGGGGGGAAGGAATACTGTGGCGGCGTCAAGGCTGTGTGTGTGATTAGAGGTCACACCCGAGAAATGAAAACAAACATATTAGCGGTTTGTTTACAAGGGCACTGTAAGCGTGAGTGACCAGAAACGACCATAAAAACTACGGGACCAACCAAATCTGGGTACATGGAGAAACAGAGAAGGCAGATTTTTTAATTTTTTCATTTATTTGCTCCAGAAAGATCCTTGTCGTGATTGAGTCACAGAAGTTAGAAAGACTGAACGTGCGCCACCACACTTCCATCGATTTGGCTCCGAGACTGTCCTCGGTTCAGTGTAATTCAATCTGACGGGGACAAAAAGCAGCAGCCAGACAGGTCTGGGACTGTGGAGATGTTTATTCACAAAGCAGACTGGCTTCCACCCTGATTTTCTGTTTGTTCAGTAGGAACAAAAAGTACCACTGTTGCACCTTTTGATTTGATATGTGCATTATTTACATAGGAAAATGTAAAAAAAAAACACAGTTCTACTCACAGCAACCACATCTTTCACCTCGCTGGTTCAGGTGCAGTCGCAATGTACAGAAACAATATTTGTCGGCAGAGCCCGTTAATGATTAACGTCAGAGTTGGGAAAACCTCTAGCGTTTGGCATTCCGCTCATATCTCGGTGGCGGCTGAGGTCTTGGATGCAGCTTTCTGATTCTTGCTTGCTCGGAGCAAGGGCGTCTCTTTGTGTTGGAAGGTGGTGGGGACAGAAGGAGAGAGAGAGAAAACTTGGTCAACAGTCACATCCACAGCTGCAACACCATGTAAACTGAACAATGCCAAAATCACACCTACTGTAGAGAGCACTATTTATTTTTATTTCTATTTATTTATCCATATATTAATTGAAAAACAAACTCAAAGCCCCAATTTAAAAAGTGGTGCGGACATGTCCCCAGCGTCCCCAGTGTAAATGACACCTATGACTCTGAGTACCAGTTAAGTCACTTTTTATTACATATTTTCCAGGTAAACGTCATTACAAAGGTTTTGTTTAGAATCCCATGTGTTGCTGTGTATATACTGATTCATGCAAGTGTAATATTTGCGTAATTGGGTGTAGACTGCAGTATTCTTACCCAGCATTGGTGACGTATTTGAGTCGTTGTTAAGATCTGTGCACATTTCCCTTCTCAGACTCTCCCTGTTTGTCTGAACAGGTGCTGTCAGGATCCCAGAACAACTCGTCCAACTTGAACTCTGGTCTCTCCCAGTGCCCATGGCTGCCAACGTCACCCCTCAGGGTTGCGGCCCTAACGTGGACTCCCTCTATTACAACCTGTGTGACATTAGTGTCGTGTGGGGCATCGTGTTGGAGGCCTTTGCGGCGGCTGGCATTGTCTTCTCCTTTGTGCTTTTCATCTCGCTGCTGGCCACTGTGCCCTTCACACAAGACAAGAACCGCAGGAGCTCGTTGGCCCCCCATGCCTGCTTCCTGGTCTGCACCGCCGGCCTCTTCTGCCTGACCTTCGCCTTCATCGTGGGAAAGGACTTCTCCACCTGTGCTTCGCGACGGTTCCTCTTCGGGGTGCTGTTCGGCGGCTGCTTTGCCTGCCTACTGATGCAGTGTGTGAGGCTGAACATCCTCGCCCGGCAGAACAGCGGGCCCCGGGCTAGGGTCTTGTGTCTGGGGGCAGTAGGACTGTGGCTGGTGGAGGTGGTCATCAACACTGAGTGGCTGATCATCACAGTGGTGCGCCACCCACAGGGGCCACTCAACGGCACAGCCAATACTGGCAGAGCCACGGCTACACCTTGCAACATCGCCAACGAGGACTTCGTCATGGCGCTGATCTACGTGATGACCCTGATCCTGGCTGTGGTGGTGGCAAGTCTGGCCATCATGGCGGGCAAACACAAGCAGTGGAAGACGGAAGGCGCCTTTATCCTTCTAACCAGCTTGTTCTCGGTGGGTATTTGGGTGGCGTGGATCGTCATGTACGTCTACGGGAATGAGAGGATCTCGGGGCCGACATGGGACGACCCCACCTTGGCCATCGCCTTGGTGGCAAATGCATGGGCGTTCCTCATCCTCTACACCATTCCTGGTATGTGCTGTTTGTCCGGTGACGATGAAAGCCAGCAGGTCTTCGGGGAAGATCTCTACCCGAACCGAGGCGTCGGCTACGAGACGATCCTGAAGGAACAGAGCTCCCAGAACATGTTCATGGAAAATAAGGCTTTTTCTATGGACGAGCCCAACCAAGGTATGTAGCCTGCTGACATTTCAAAGCTTCTCTGAGAAATGTCAGTGTTTACCTTCAAAAACCGAACTGTTTTGCATGTCAAGTATTCCTTCGTAATCTAGTCCTTGCGTATCAAACTCTCACCACCAGTAGGCTTGAAATGTGGCTCAGTGATGGACGCTTTGATCCACAACTGCTATAATGGAGGACAATGTATATCCAACTCCATCATGTCACTACACTCATTACAAAACCCACACTTGTACATAGCAGCAAATTCACTGCAGCCTGTCATAATAAAACCCAAATACCATCAACTGACTTAGCCTATTCCTGAAAAAGCAAGATGTTTGGGCTGCACTTTGTTAAGGGTTGATTTTAAATTCTTGATTAAAAATGATTTCGGATTTGGGCACAGCAAGTTGTAGCAATGAGATGTCCTGTCCTTCATTTTGTCAGGTAGCCTTATGCAAAGTTCCACATTTTCATTTAGCAGGAAACAGTTTTCACTCCCACTATTTCCTGTTACATATTCACATGTTTGCCTGGTCAACATATTTGAAAGGTTTCTGTTTGTTTATGTGGTAATAACTAGAAGGGAGTTTAACCCATGCGTACATTCACTTTGCATGTGGCACATTAGTCACAAAGTGATCTCCCTGACTATATATCACACACAGTCAAACTGGAAGTTCATTAACATAATTTCTTTTGACCCGCTGTTTGTCAGAGGAACGCCTGAATTGTACATTCTGTCCTTTGTCCCTGAACTGACTGTCTGTATCGTTGGTATTATAATATCCTTATAGAATTAACAGGGTGACCTTGTACCGATGAGTGATGAGGCAAAGTTTCAAGCCCACAAAAACATCAGACAGATTACCCTGCAAAATGTCCTCAAAAGGTTGTTTTGCATCTACGTGATGACCCCCGCAGAATTCGATATGCTGCTGTCTAAGTCCTGAGCTGAACAGGATCTGATGTTGCAGTAAAAAAATAAATAAAAATGCTACCGAGATCAGACCACTAAGATTTACAGTGTGCTGCCTCACAGCTCCCTGCTGATCATCAGGGCTGATGGTGGTAGAGTCGGCGTGGTTTGGCTGCGAATGTCCTGGTGTTTTTCACTAGTCCGTCAGCTTCCGTCACTGTGGTGCAGAGGTGGAAAGTATGTAAGAACAATTTTCAGGTCAATTTTATTCGCTCATTCCCGTTCTGGTAAATGAGATTGTTCTCCCAGAATGGGAACTTTTCACCCCACCACGTATATCTAACAGTTGGAGTTAGTTTATAAGGTCAGGTTTTACATTCAACACGTGATAAATACGGCTGTTGTGCAGTAAAATCGTCACTACATCACCTTTTTAAGAACTCCCAGCTGCCCAGTGACCAAAATCACTATCATAAGAGTTCCAGTATAATTTCCTTTC
Source organism: Coreoperca whiteheadi (assembly GCA_011952105.1). Taxonomy (NCBI): domain Eukaryota; kingdom Metazoa; phylum Chordata; class Actinopteri; order Centrarchiformes; family Sinipercidae; genus Coreoperca; species Coreoperca whiteheadi. The sequence goes on from CM022492.1 coordinate 22,607,545, forward strand.
TGTCTTTCTCCCCTGTCCTATGTTTTCATTTCTCCTTCTTTTTCTTCCCCCTCTTCGTCTCAGCCTTGCTCTCCTTCCTCATCCAGTCTGAAGACAAAACCTCCCTAAAACTTTGTCTTTTTCTTCACCATTATGTACTTTGTTTGCTGTCACGTACTTAATTAAACTCTTCAATTTCGTTTCATTGTTACTCCTTTTTAATTGCAGAATGATTACTCTATCTTCAGTTGATGATGAATGTTAAATGCTGTGGACATGCACGGCGTGTCGTGGGATATGAAAATGCTCAGATCAGAGCTTATGACACATTTTGACTTCATCCTTCATCCTATCATTACCTCCCCAGTTACCTCCCTAGATACGTAACCAATGTCCTTGTATTGTGAGCTATGACTAGAAAGTCAATAAGTGTTATCAGAACCAGAACAGGAAAGTTCGATCAAACGTCTGTATGCATAGCTTTCCCAGAGTTACAATCTGGGACTCAGAGGCACTGTGTCCTCTGAATCATTCCTGTTAATGAGTGTCTAGTATCTGCACAGCAACCACTGTCTTTGTCACACGGAAACACGCCCTCTCTGGCTCCGATTCCCACCAGAAATATTATGCCTTGTGTTTGCATTGTCTCCATGGTAACTGAGGCGCGGCAGCAGTTTCATCCAGGAGGAGATGTTTGATATTAAGCGTCACAAAGTGTGACAAAGTCATCGCTCACGTCCATCTCAGCGGAGTGTTTCTGGAAGACGCATCACTGAAAGCACAAACAAGATAAAAGGACAGTGATAGTGTCCCATGGGCTTGTTCTGGTGATTAAGTGCTGTGTATCTCCAGTGATTGTAACATAAAGACTTAAAGAGATGGTTGCTGGGGAAGGATAGCACTTAAGAGGCCTAAAGATATGTCAGGTTTATGTTGGCAACAGGCCACAGGGATAGGACCCAAACGCAGACAGAGGAGGTGGGATGACAATTTGGATGAAGATCTTTACTGTCTGACTGGCAGTTAGACAGGCTGCAAGCAGGTACAAGCAGACAGAGACGCAGGCAGGCTGGCAGGCAGGCAGGCAGGCAGGCAGGCAGGCAGGCAGGTAGGTAGGTAGACCGACAGACAACACGCAGACAGGCGGACCGAGCCAACATAGTAATGAAGACGATGACCAACAGAAACAGAACAAGGGAAAACACTGACTTAAAGACAGACAGCTGGGTGAGACAACTAGACACAGGTGAAGCAAATCAACACAGGTGGAAACAATCAGGGCACTCAAAGGCTGGAAGAGAAACTGACCGACACATGAGGGAACAGACAAATTACAAAATAAAACAGGAACTTAACAAACTAAACCCAGACAGGAACAGACAAATTCAAAATAAAAAAGGAGCTGAGCTGCTCATGATCTCAAAACCGCGCCAAGATATCACACAGGAGGGCTTTTTGGGTGGCAAAACAGTGACATTTCTTGTCTCCGTCTGTCCATTACAGCGTCGAAGCCTGTGTCTCCGTACAGCGGCTACACCGGTCAGCTGCGTAGCTCGGTCTACCAGCCCACTGAGCTGGCTCTCATCAGCAAGGCCGTGGGAAATGTGAGTATGCGGCCGCATGATTTGCTTACAGAGACGCACATTTGAATGCGGCACGGACGCCGCGGTGAACCAGCCGCCTGCCGGCGCGCTCACATACATGCACACACATACCCTGTGGTGGGCAAATTATTGTTGAAATACAGTAACGCCTGGCAGCCTTTGAGTAAAGGTTAAATGTGTGAACGGGGTTCAGGCACAACGTGTGCCAGTTCGATTGAAAAACGAGAGGTATGCTCTTGCTAATTATAGCAAAGCTGTGTCCGATATCAACAGGCGAGTGCGGATATGAATTATGCCAAATTTGATGAGGAGTGGAAAAAATGTATGGTCGATAACTGGTCTTAACCGGATTCATATTTTGACATCGTTTACACATCCAAAGGTAAATTAGAGTTTTAATAGTCTGAATTTTAGGAGTAGCTTTCAAATTTCACTGATTTCATGCTTCACGGTTCGGTGTTTTCCTGATGCACTGACCTGATCGTCACCATGTAGGTTGTGTGCCAGGACGCTAAGGCAAGCAGTAAGCGGCACCAGTGTCTGGCGACGCACTATCCAGTACACCATAGGGGAGAAGAGGCAATTCTAAGTTGGGTTTTAAGTTGCGTTAAATGGTTTGGTACCATGTCGGAGTCAGGAGCCGACAAAACATGCAAACGGAGGTCTTTCCAAAGAGCAGGTGGTTACAGATGCATTCCCTCCCTCATTTCTTGGATGTTTTTTTTGTTGTTGTTGTGTTTTTTTTGTCATGGACCATGTTACGGCTTCACGCAGCACCCTCCGGACTTGTCCTATGACATGGTCATTCCCAGAGCCTCCGCCAACTCTGCAGCCAACAGCGAGAGCAGCACCCCCTCAACACACACTGAGATCGGCAACACTGCATGCACACAGACCAATGGAAATGGCGTAGGTCCCCCCCCCCCATGCCTCTCCGTCTTCCCTCCTCTCAGTTCTCTCCGTCTTTCTCCTTGTTTCTCCTCCTCAACTCGCTTACCTCCAGATGCTCTTCTGCTCCCCCGCCTCTGCGCATGTCGACCTCTCAGCTCCCGCCGTATCCATAGCAACCGCTTCTACAGGTTGACTATGAATCACTTCTTTGTCTCGATTGGGTTTTTTTTTTTTCCTTACCTTTTGGAGTTCACTCTCTCAAGGGCTCGTCTGTAATATGCTAGTTCGACTGAATGCCCTCGGTACCTCTTCCATCTTTTCTGTTACTGAAACGCAAAGACAAATGTTGGTGAAAAGGGTCGTTTTCGATTTGACAGGATTTATCTCTTTCTGGCCTTATTGTAGTAGTCCCTTTTTCCATATTTCTCTGTACTAAAAATGTATTCCATTCATCTCCTCTTTGTGTAATTAACACTTTGCATTTAGGCTTTTCAAGGTGGCTTTGAAAGGTTTTAGGCTTTCTAATCCGGGGAGGACGACATCTGTAGTCAGTTTGGATTCACAGCAGTTACTATGGCTTCCAACTGGACCCATTTTCATGGTTGAATAATGTATCAAAACAGCCCTGGAGCTTTCTCAGACTACTGATGCAGCATAATACATTCCTCCACTGTCCATCTATATGCTCTATAGTCTCAGGTATTGTAATCTATATAATGTATTGTTTCAGTGCCAATTCCTAAACTTTATTTAGCTTACTTTATTTTGTCATTTGTCACCAACGTTAGAAACCGATAACCCAGATAGCGACATACTGAAGATGTATTTAGACATATTTTGGTTAATACCTACTGGTATGCTGACTATGTTTTTAAAAAAAAAAAAAATACATATTTTATATATATGCTTCTCAAAATACCACCAGACAGCTTTTGTTTGTTGCTTGCGCGGTTAGCTATTGAGCTTTGCAAGTGTGACAAACGGAAACAGCTAACCATGCGAGGAACAGACTGACGCTGTGACCATGGTCCGGTCTGGTCACAGTGTAAGGCTGGTAAACATGTCAAACAAGCATAGCGCATGGACAGAAATCGATGCACTGCATCAGTGGTTTAAGTTTCTGAAAATATTTTGATTTTTTTTTTTGCTTGTCCTGCGTCTTAAATCAGTCCCACGTTCACTCATTCACTAATATTCCCTAAATAATGAACAATAGTTTACTTTATACTGACTAGCAAATTGAGATTTTAGACTTTTTTTAATCACTGTAAGGTCACATGACTATAGTATTGCATTGGGGGATCTTGAGCAAAAAGTAGGCTATGAACACTACTTTGTTTTGTTCCATTAGGGGAATTTTAGATTTACATTGTGCTATGTAGCAAAAAGAGAGTGAATTCAGACACATCCTGGGTCACGCTGACTGTTGGGAATCCAAGCTGAATACAGCTGCTGTCCTCCACAAATTTTGCCAGTAGAAAAACCTTTCGGAGCCACCTTTCAAGCCCTCAGAGGGCAGTGGATACTATAAGGGGGAGTTTTCAGTTGAGTCTTTATTTAACATCTCATTATGTCGCAGTTTGACCAACAACTCTACCATGTCTCTCTTCTTCTGCAGGGCAATGGTCTGCCTAGGACGACCCAGTGGTGAACACGCTGTGGCTCTCAACACACCCACTTACTATAATTTCAGTTCCTGTCTTTTCATTTGCACTTGCTGACTGTATGTTGCTGTTATCCACGGTCCCCGAAGCTGGTTCTAAGAGGAACCTTCAGCGCCGGCATGTGGGGGTGAACGCTGGGTCATCAGCTCTGATGGAAAACAGCTAAACCTTCTTTTGACTGCTTTCCCATGTGCCGCTGGGTATCAGACAGTATAGAGCTTCATTTGGAAGTCAAAGCGAGCGGTTGAAGCCGCGGCTTTGCTGCAGAACAAAGACTTTATGCAGCGGACTGTGAGCTCTCTGCTGGACCCAGTCACACGACTGAAGGGTGACAGTGCACAAACAAAATGGCTGAAGGGAATAGTTTAAACCAAATGCTGGGAGTGTCTTTGGCCCAATATGATATTCACGTATACACACATGTGTAAAAGTGCACCCCTTCCCCCTACACACACCATAAACACGACAGCCATGCACCAATGGAACATTCCTTACTATCAGAAGGGTTGCATTCACTTATATTAAAAAAATATTGTGCACAGTCAAGTTTAATTATAGGATAGTCAATATATATTTTGTGCCTGGATTGTGAATATTGTTATTAACCACAAAGTTCACATACAAAATTGAGCTACTGGTGTTGAATTAATGTACATATGTTGTTAATGTGTCAATGGTTCTAGACTGCATGGAAGCATTGTATGAATATGTATATTTAATACTATTTATAGCACTACTGTTGTGCCATTTAATTATTTTATCTAAGCTCTACCAATCAAACAATCATGAGAATAAAGAGGTGAAATCTCACCTGTGATTGGCTTGTTTCACTAGCTTATAGCGCTCAACGTCATTTCTCATAGAAGGCTGCTTTTACCATTGTTTCTGAAAAAAAGAACATGATACTAGGTGACGCTTTTGGGTCCATATCCCCAGATAAAAATGTCTCTTACTGCTTAACCTGACGGTAACATTTGAGATCCCTGTCATTTTAGCAAAGATTACAAAGCTGACTGTTATGCTAGCCCTCATAAAACATCGTATCCCTGGATCGTAGCTACAGAAGCGCCATCAAAGCCTCATGGGAGTTGTAGTTGTTGGGTGTAAACAAAATAATCAAAAGGCTGTGTCCGAAATCATTTACTATTCACTATGCACTCCAATATAGAGTGTGCTGTCTGAATGTATAGTGAGATTTATAATACCCTATTATATGGGACTCAAATTATCCCACAAAAAAGTATCATAGATAAAAAGTATCTATGGTCAAAGCTAACTACCATCATGCATTGTGCAGACAGGGAGTGAAAGGAACCTGAATATGGCTGCATCTAACTATCATTTTCATTAATGATTCATTTGTAGAGGTTTTTGAATGATTAATCAATGAATCCTTTAGTCTGTAACATCTCAGAGACTTAACTTCTCCGAGCCAAAGCTGGCTTATTTTGTCAGGCCAACAGTCAAAAACAAAAAGATATGCAATTTATAATGAAAGAAAGCCGCAAAAACACCCAACAAACTGTCTCACTTGAGAGGCTGGAATCAGTGAATGTTTGGCATGTTTCCCCTGATAAATGGCCTAAACATTTATCGAAATAGTTGGCGTTGAAACACCAAACCTGTGTAAACGTCCGAAATGGTTTTGGGCTTTTTTCTGACACGTTACCGTGTCCACATTCCCGTTCTAATGTCATGCGAATAGTGAATGAGTGCATGATTCTGGATGTAGCCAGTGTTTAATCCTGGTGCTCAAACTCTGCTGTCCAGCACAACAGTAGACACAAACCATCTTTTGGTTATCGACAGAAAAAACCCATTACGATGTGTTTCAACAGTGAGAACGGCACGTGACGGAAACCCTTAAAGAGGACGTAGGCGACGATGTCTGGCCAAGGCTTTTTCTAATCAAAATGTAATGTTCACAGTGAGATGATGAGGGCAGGAGGGCAGTCAGGTGGTGTGACAGGAAATATACTGGATGGCTCATGCTGGCTATATTTGACGAGGACCTCAAGGGAGGCCTACTCTGAGTTAGACTCAGATAGAGCAGATAGCTAAGGACTAAACACCTCCTAAAAAAGGCTGAATGAAGAGAAGATCTGCATTCGCACATTAATATAAGTAATGTTAGTTGTCTTTGATTGAAAGTGCAGCCTTTGCAGATTCTGTCTGCCAGCCGGCGATTCCCGAACTATTCATTCCACACACAACACGACTGCAGTTCCGGCAGGACGCGCCGCTGTTTGCTTACAAGTTGGAGGTCCAGTGTAACGTGAGAGGAATGACAGCAGGCACACAAGTTCAATCGTGTTCATCGGCTCGTGCAAACAGATTTATCGATCCAACGTCCCCGACATCAGATGGCTGAATTCATTCAAGGTCATCGGAGGGGGCGGGAATAATTGATCTTGGCTTCGGCCATCCGTTCCCCGCAGTGCCAGATCATCTCCTGTATCTCTTTGTTAGAGAGGAAAACACGGCAGCATGCTGTGTTTAAAGCACTGAGAATCCTCCCTAACGTCAACACTGAGGGAGCTCAATGCAGCGCAGGGGTTCCCCTTAGGAGAAACCCTACTTCTCGACTAGAAATGTATTGTTTTGACGAGGTGGATCCAGGTTCTGACTATCAAAATGCCTCCCAAGGTGTCTGTTTACTCAGTGGAGTCCACCGTCTGTGTGTCATCTCAGCGATTAAAATGTCAGGTGCCGGCTCCCCCAGGCCAGGGCCATAACTTTCCAAACCCTTAAAAGGTAGACCCTGACTGGCTGCACTGCGCATACAGGAGCCGCCTGAGAACAGGTACATAATCCGGCGTGTAGCAGGTGTACTTTTTGCATGACTTTAAAATTTCAAACATTGTCGAATAAAGCCACAACCCTTTTAAACGTAAGAGAAATATTTCCGTTAAGGGATGTAAAAAACACGTCAATGGAATCCATAACAGAATCACATTACCTGACATCTATTACTTCCGAAGGAGTGACATATTTAACTGATGCTATACAATAATAAATTAAAGGAGTAGTTCAACGTTGTTGGAAATGCATTCGTTTGATTTCTTTCCCAGTCGAGAAGATCGATGCCACTCTCATCATGGCTGTGCGTGTAGTACAGAGCAGGAGCTGGTTGGCTTAACTTAGCTTAGCATAAAGACTGGAAGCAGGGGGCTCATTGGTAAATGCTGTATCGCGTTTTGTTCACTCTGTACGCGAACAGGAACGTAACAAGACTAGAGTCCACAGGCCCTCTAGCAGCTCTGTGAGGCTGTACTTTGGCACTATTGGGCTTTAAGCTAAATGCTAACGTCAGCATGCTAACATGCTGATGTTTAGCAGGTGTAATGTTTGTTTTATGAGGTGTTAAAAACTAATTGTGTTAGTTTTTAACACCTGTGTTAGGCAAAAACCGCCGGGCCCAAAAGACCTCCCATAGTAGTCTTGTTGCCACAGTGAGGTTGCTAGGCAACCAGGGGAGCCATGGCACAGAAGCTCTGGACAGATGGATAAACCGTTGTTTGTCAAGAAATAGTTAAAGCACGTAACTTCCCCTAAACCCATGAATCTTAATCGATTTAATGTTTCTGTTAAGTACGATTAAAACAAACATTATACAACGTGCTAGCTGTTTCCACCTGCTTCCAGTCTTTATGGCTAATCGGCCAACTATTATTGGCTGGCTTACTCTAGCGCTGTGCTTAACACGCAGACATGAAAAGCAAAAGTGTACTTCCCAAAATGTTTAATCATGTCAAAAATTTAAACTTATGTTATTTGTCATTATTACAGTTTCCACATCAACAATTTAAAATATGTTGCATGTAAAGTCAGTTTTATTCATACGGTCCCACATCACAGAGGGCTTTACAATCGGCACAGCATATGACCCTCTCTGTCATTAGACACTTGATTTGGATGAGGAAGGATGGACAGACATGCAACAGATAAGGTGTTGAGTTGGCAACAGGGATAAGGACCCAAACGCAGACAGAGGTGGCAGGATGATGAGCGGAGATTTATTGACTTGCTGGTAGACAAGCGGCAAACAGGCAGCAGGCAGGCAGAACCAACACAGCAACGATGACAGACTGACACAGCAGAGGAAGCAACGTATATGCTGAGTGGCATAATGAGGGAAACGGGGTGCAGGTGAGGAGCGGACCAACTCACTACAGGCTGACGCGGGAGAGTGAAACCAGGTGTGTGAGCGGTGGAGCCACCAGGGCAAGGCAACAAACATACAAAAACACACGAGGGCAAGGGAAGCCCACGAAACAAACCACGAAACAACTGAAACACAACCCAAAACCATGACAGTATATGGAGAAGACAAAAGTAGCACAACTACTGTACCATTTCAACATGGAGAGATGGACTTGCGATATTAGATCAATAAAGTTAAGTATAACATGAAATAAAGTAGGGTAATGTTGAATAAATACTAAGTGTAACTAGAGTTTCAGGCAAAGTGTAATTGTGTTTCAGATGTGGATCAGAGAGAATGGATGTTGAGAAACCTCCAGGAGCAACAAATAGCTGTTAGCATCTCGACCACAAAACCTCCTCGGTGCCACAAAGACCCAGAACGAGCACAGACTACGCACACACATACACACACACGTTGTGTTTCCATCACTTTCGGGGACATTACATTGACTTACATTAATTCCCTGGAGACTTACCCTAACCATAACCACTACTAAACCTAACCTTGCCCTTACTCTAACCTCAAACCAAGTTTTCATCCTAAAATGTAACGATTTACGTTATGGGGACTTGCATTTTGTCCCCATAAGGAAGGCAAGTCCTCACAGTGTGACAGTGTAAAAAGCTTTATGTTCCCACAACATTAGCAATACCCGCCCACACACACACACACACACTCTCACACACGCACACACAACCACACACACACACACACATACACAGGAGGCAAGATCCTATCTGAAGAAACAATTTTCTAAAAATGTTACATTACACGATTTAATGAACTATGGAGTGCTTTATACATGACTTATTTTTTTTTCCCATTTAGAGGGACACTTTGATGTCATTTTTCAAAGATATCAGTTACCTGCAGGTTGACCTTATGTAACCTTTTGTCATGGCTCCCCATACGAACACACACACACATACAGACGAACACGTCGCGATTCCAGCTCCCCCGTGCTCACGTGTCTTCACTGAACTGCCTCTGGCTGGCCGCTGTGGTAACACTCTGTGGTGTGGTCAAGAGGCTGGACTGTGATTTGTACGCGATCCAACCGCTGTGGCCTGATAACCTCCAAGCCTCCCGAGGAGGCGATGCAGGGCCGCAGCCGAGGTCTAATTTTAGGCTCGGAAGGCCCTCCTGTCACATGCGTTTTTATCAGTGATTCTGCGAGGATTCTGCCAAACTACACTGCTGCGGGCCAGATAAGACAACAACATGCTTTGTGTTTTTCACCTTTTTACGTCCAGCGGTTGGACCCCACTAATTCTCTGATAATGTCGAGTTACAAAGGCTCTGACCTCGGTATATTACACTGAGAGTACCAGTAACAAAACTAATATATTATGTAGTGTTTGCAGGGTTAAAAGAGGACATGCATGTCTTTATTTTACATCTGGCTTGGATAACTATCCTACAGCTGGCTCCTCGTGATGCCAAATGCTCAGTTCGACGGAGCAATAGAAAACGCTGGAGTCCGGGTGATTCATGGGGGTTGGCATGGTGACCGTCACCACCAGACGCAGCATTGATTTATTGATCATTTATACAACACAGAGGTTGTATAATGAGATTTTGTTATGTTGTTCCCTTTGCCGTTACTACTCAAAACAAACCAATATACAGTAGATCAGTGAATAACTAATAAGCCCTAGAAATAGAAATGTAAACTATTTTAAATGGTGGCGAGGGAAGACGCTGCTCCGTAGTCTGGTCGTGCGGCAGCAGGGCGAACATACTTTTTGTGACTCTCTTTTTTAGTTTTGGCCATCGTTTCTATCGGTAATAACAACACTGTGGTAAGCCACTTCATTCCTGAGATCTGGGAGCGTGGCGACGTTGCCAAAAAGAAGAAACACTACAAGTAACACATGTTGATTCCTTTGATAGTAATCTTCCAGCTCAAAAGGATATGACTGCTGTGGTTTGGTTGTTTTTGGTTTGAATGACCTCGTTACAAGGATTCAATAACCAGTGAAAAAGGTTAAATATGTCAGAAACACATTGAAACTGCGCTGCAGAACAGGACATATAGTCTTTGTGGTACGTTTTGTTTTATTTTATATAATTATTTACTTTATTTTTTATCATTGGTTTTGATCATTTTACTTTACTGACCTGTTTGCTTAAATGCCCATAAAGGCTCTATATTAGTATAACATAATAATTATAGTTTTTGGTATTTGCCTCCCAAAATATTCAGACAGAGAGAAACACGGAGGGAGAATGATGTGATTACTTTTACACATACAGAACTGAAAACATTTGTGGAATGCTGCAGATTTGCCAGAAGACTGCAAATAACTGCCTAGTAAGACTTACCGTAGTACATCAAAGATGGTAAAAAGTCAGTTTACTGTAGTCGAAAGGCTGTAGAGGTTTAAAGCATCTGATATTAAATATTTGAAAACATGTTTCGATTATAATGTGTTTCCAACTGCCTTTTGTCCATTCAGAATTCAAACATGTGATGCTACAGGGCCATGGCATGCGGCAAAGTCTGAAAACCAGACTGAAACCTGTGACATCTTAATGCCTGTAAAAGCCTATAAGCCTCAGCATGCTGCTTGGTGTGCTTACTGGAGGATAAGGGGAACGTAAAAGGTACCACAGCTACCTGGAACAGCAGTGTCAGGAGTGTGACAGACGTCTCACTGTGAGCTAATTGGTGCTAGAAGCCAGCGCCTGCATCCTGCTGATAGCGCAGGCGCCTCAGGAACTGAGCGGTTTGTCCAATTAGTTAGAGACACCCACGCGCAAACATTGTGTGCGATCGCGCTTGGAAAAAAATCTATCTGAGCAACAAATGCCCGTCTCAGCACGGAGGACATCATGTACAGTAACATTAGATTGTTTACGCAGTATGAAAGCCAGACAAAACACACTTTCCAGTCCGTGCAATAGAAAGGCAGATAACTAATTCAAATACCCTCCCCAGTGTGTATTTCACTGCGTGTTTCACAGTTTGCCAGAGGTGGAAGAAGTAGTCACATGTTTTGCTTAAGTACATATATGTATATTATATACTGCACTGTAAAAAATTTCCATTACCAGTCCTGCATTCAAAATTCAAAATATGTAAAAGTACACAAGTGTCATCAGTCAAATGGGAGTATAAAAAATAAAACTACTCATCATGCAGAATATACTGTACATATGTTGGTGGATTGTTTTCGATCCTTTAACGTGTAATCGGCATTTCCGGGGGCTCCCAACCTGGGGGGTCCAGACCCCACCGAGCCAAATCTCTTTGGTCATGAGATGATTCACAGGAAAGCAGGAGAAAAGCAAAAAAACAAAATTAAAAATCTTAATTCAAGGTCCACTTACTATGTTTTTCTGGAGCTTTCAACTGCATCTTGCGGTCTTCCTCAGTAGATGAAGTGTGCTAGGTTGTCATGGAAATAACTTTGGTAGCATACTTTAGTCATTTGTAGGTTGTCCTACATGTAAGAAAATGTACGGTAAATTTCTGTTATGCAATTATTTTTTATGACTTTTTCTTTTAATTGTTGTTGTTTTTAGGGGGGAGGGGACATTTTATTGCTTAATTAGTTAGCCAACAGCAGAGAGATGATAAGAAATGAAGGGGTGAGTGCTCCAATCTTTGCATTTCTTCTTTTGAAGGTGCAGTGTGCAGGATTAAGTGACATCTAGCCGCGAAATTGCCGTTTGCAAGCGAGTGAATACGGCTCGCCTCCCCCTCCCCTTCCAGGTATGTAGGAGAAACGACGGCATCCGCCAAACTCCCAAAAAAACGTGAACGGCCCAACCTAGAGCCAGCGACTGGTTTGTCCTTTCTGGGCCACTGTAGAAACATGGTGGTGCAACATGGCGGCCTCCGTGGAAGGGGACCCGCTCCCTCTGTAGATATAAAGGGCTCATTCTAAGATAACGAAAACACAACGATTCTTATTGTCAGCTGATTTTACACTAATGAAAACGTACTTATAAATATTATATTGCATTTCTGCCAACAGCTCCTCCTGAATGCTACACGTACTGGACCTTTAAATTACTTGATGCTTTTACTTTTTTATCCCTCTAAACATGTTACAAATAAAAAAATCTAAGAAATTAAATGCATACTGTGGTACAGTAACTTAAAGCTGCTTTCATATATTCTTTTGGCCACTCAGCGGGTTGTTATGCTAGTCATGGTTAGCATGTTAGCAAACAGCTGCCTATTTTCACATCCAGCAGATGCAGGTCAACATTAGTATTTGTTTGGAGTTGTGTTTCTGGCCATGTGATGAGTGCAAGTCCAATATTCGCTCTCTTTAAGCTCTGTTTTGGTCACCAGCAGCTCTTTAGCTGCTAAATGTTCCACTATGTTCACTAGCTTGTCACTGGCTTCATCCACTTGCCCGTTTGGCGCCGAGCAGGTAGCGCACAGCGTGCTTCTCAAAGGTTCATCACTAAAAACAGCTGCCTGCTGCTGGAAATGAAGTCTGAAATGAACTGAATTGTTTTGGGAGCGAACCAAAACGATTAGCTGAAAGACTCAAAAATGCTGTGCAGAGTCGGGGGGAACGGCAGTAATGAGTGACAATTTTGGGGTTTGTCACTGTGAACGAACCCTTCCACATTGCAGGAAACCATTTGATCCATTGTTAACACAAACATATTGATTGGTGCAGCTGTAAAATGCAAATACACCTCAAGCAAAGCCCTTGAGTAAATGTACCTTGTTATTTTCCATGACGACATTTTGCCTTTTGTTTACCCACGGCACCACACTGACTGATGAACTCAGCCCAGCATAGTTGGCAGCCAAACTTGAGCCCAGAGCTCTGGCACTTCACAGCCCGAGTCAAAGCACCTCTGTCTCTCCCATAATGACACCCACCTCCCTCCCTCCCAGTTGGCCGCCCCCCTCCCATCCAAGCCCTGCACGCCTCTCCCTCCAGCAGCTCAACAAACGGCAGCCGTCGATGAGTCAAGGTACACGTTCGCAGCCCTCAACTCTTCTGGCTCTCTTTGCCCGTCTTATGATGCACATAACGAGCTCAAACCATTCTATGATCCCAGAAAGTAAACTGTTGTTCATTAACAGCTTTACATCCTGCTGCTACACTATACAGAGCTGCTGAGCGGTGCCAGAGGTTTGAGCAGCGTCGGCGTGAAGTGACTGAGGTAATATCCAGGGCCACCGACTGGCCGGTGCATCCTCACTTACAGGACAGGAACACGTTCAGCATTCGAGCCCCGTCATTTGCAGCTACGCCGCCATCACGGACCTTCATGTGACCCCGCCTGCGAAAGAATGATTGACCAGCAGCTTGACCTGAACTGTACACAGGGGAAACACAAAGTTCATTCACTGAGCAGTTTGGCTAGAAGATTAGAGGGGTCGGCAGAGACTAAATTGTCATATCCGCCTTGAATTGGGCCCATGGATGATCTATAGGTTAATGTTAAGTTACATTTACCATCAAAATAACACAACTTTCTGTAAACCTGGATGCATTGAGGCCCCGACAGGCAGCAATGAAGGAAGTCGCAGAGTAACTTATGGAGTGCTGAGGCCACAGTTGGGGCTAAGCAACAGCCAACGACGTTACACTGCTGGAGGCGAAGTGCTACGAACCACTTTTAGAATCTGCCCACGCAGATACTGCACCGGTAAAATTACAGGCATCCTGTAAAAATAAAATGTTTTAAAAACACCAACATGAGGGGCGCTTTTCACAGCAGACATTTTGACTTAACTGTTAATTGGTTAGTAAAAGGAAAAAGCACAGGTGCTACTGATGACGTTAACGAGGGCCCACAGCCAGCATGCACAATAACACGAACTTGAAGCAGAAGCAGATAAATGGGATTCAGCCATCATTCATTTCATTATCTGCACCTGTGCTTCTCACACCGTCCGGTGAAAAAGGCCTGTCACTGCAGAAATGTACATAAAACTGAAATGTTCTGTTTTTGGCAACAAACAACAAGGATATATATTGATTTTTTTAAGCAAGTTCGACTTTCTTTTTCTCTGTTTTCTTTGCAAACTCCAGCCGGCCTCCTGTTTCAGCCCTCCTGTCACATACACAGACCTGCGTCTGCCAATTCTGACAAGTACCCGTTTTGAGGTGTGTCACCGACTTGCCACGCTGGGCCAGTGGCACGGCTGCCGTCCACTCCGGGTAAATGAACAGGGTGGTCTTTGTCCGCTCAGCACAAAGCTGTGAGTCAAACCAGTGGGGGTGGGGGCATGAGGAAGGACACCTGAGCACCGAAACACCTCCCTGCTACCTTTTCAACGCAGGCCGTCAGACTTTGAGCTCATCCTTGCAGATCCTCAAATGGAAAAGATGCTCGGTTACCAGAGAGGCTATTATTTGTGCATTTCAGCACATAAAGTGGGTGCAGCGAGACAGAAAAACCTTGTTGCCACTTGTTCCTGTTTTGAAGGACTTGAGGGAAGCTGTTGGCCCAGACTGTTGACACAGCTGCAGCTAGAAAATACTTCTTCATAGGTACCACTACTGTATCAGAGGTACATTACATGCGCGCAGATAACACAAACTCTGCACACTCCTGTGCTAAACCAAACCCGGAGAGAGAAATAAGGCATTTTGCCTCTGATTTCAGGTAATAAACTTCAGATTTGACTATTAGCACATACCACTGTGGTTTTACACAGATGTATTTCTAAAATTCAATAATTTTTTTTCATCTACGTTTGGGTTGCATTCCAGGGAAAACCTTCCCATATATGGGGGGACAGCGCGGTGTTGTACAATGTGCAACAGGTTGTTAGAAATACTGGCAGGCCTCTTGTGCACACAGGGTTTCACCAGGATTATCAGTGATGAAGCTAATCCCTCTCATGCAGAACGCCTGCGGCCAGAGCAAAGCTGAGCGTTGTTTATGTCGGGGGGGGGCTTTTTCCATATCAAGAATTCCTCAAAACATTTCTGCATTATAATTCATCTGTGAAGGTTTGTTTTTCCTCTGACTTTTGTTCTGTAGAACTAACATGCTAGCAGCTCCACGAGGCTGTACGTAGGTACGCAGGCACAGCGGTGCTGACAGCGACAATGTTAACATGCGGACGTTAAGCAGTTATTTTTTAAGAACATATACTATGAAGTTATTAGCAAACTTGCCGTCTTTATACGTACAATATTACACTTGTGAAAACTTTCACAGAGTAGAATAATGTCATGTTGAACTCATCTTCACACGGCCTCCAGGAATTCCCCTAGAACCCATGGGAGTCCCCAGGCCGTACGTTGGGAACCACTGGGTCATGTGAAATGTTTCAAAAGTATCAAACTGTACCAAAAATAGTCTCCCTCCCTTCTTTAGGTTTTTGTCACGTGCCCTGATTTAATGTATCTTCCCCTCAACCTGCGCAGCAAAGGGCCCCTCAGGAAACGCCTGTGAAGCAGGGCTCCAGGATTTCCAAAGGAAAAAGGCGTCGAGAGAAACCTAATCCTGCTGTGTTGGGGCTGTTCGCGAGGGGAGGCTCGTGGCCGCCTTGGAGAAAACGGACCCCTCAGCCTCCTCAGCGCTCACATACCGGACATACTTAAGAGATTCTCTGAGCTCGGGTGCCAGAGAGCTCGGTCGGTAGAGCTGGCGCCCCTCGTACGGGGCTGAGTCCCCACCCTTTGCTGCGTGTCGTTCCACGCACCCCCCCCCCCTCGCTCTCGCTCCACGTTTCCTGTCTCTCTTCAGCTGTCACTGAATGGAGGCAAAAATGCCCCAAAAATAACAATAATTAAGAGATTCTCTGAGCTGAACTACACAAGCTGATACCAGACACTGATCATCTTAACCTAAATTAAATCTCATCCTAAATGATTGCGACCTCTGTTTATTTATTTGACAGGGCCCCTAGAGAGACGGGGGGGTGGGTGACATGCAGCAAAGGGCCTCAGGGTGGGACTCGAAACCGGGCGGCAGCGGTGAGGTCTCAGCCTTGTACGTGCGACCTCTTTTTGATGCAAGGTGATAAAATAAACATTTTATGTCCTATTGTTGCCTGTAATCGTGTTAGTGTCAGTCCCTGTGGTGAACCTCAGTAGTACATAGACTACAAACACAGCACGCAGTCAGTGGGGGAGGGAGAATTCACAATCCTTTACTTACAATAAGTAAAAGTAGCCATACCACAACGTAAAAGTACTCCATTACAAGTAAACTTAAAACTGCACAAATCAATACTTTTATATTAACAATGGATCAAATGGCTATGTGTAGTGTGAATCGGGCCACTTTACAGTCCTACAAAGAATTATCACTCAGTCCTGCAGTTCCCCGTCAGCTCCACAGAGCCAGTCACTGTAAAACACACGCTTACAACATCTGGTCGGCTCGAGTTTGCCAAGACTGATCCACCCACACGTCTTTATTACATCCACGTTGGTGATGTCACCCCACGAATGGAGTAAAGTCAGTTCCTGCATTCACGGTGAAACCTGAACATTCAGGCACGCCTCGTGATAACAAAAGCCTCCGTGGAATGGAATCTATTGTGATAATGATAAAACCATTATCATGAGACTACGACTGAATCATTGAGGCTGTTAGAACGAATGTTTGTGTTCACGCTACTGTCTGCGTTCACATCTATTCTTTCAGAATAATATTGGCAGCCTTGTAAGTGTATGGTTGGCTTTGTGTGTTTGAATAAAAGTCTGGGTTTCTGTGAAGCGTGACTACGACTGAGGGAGGACCTCTCCTTGGGATAAAGTCCCATTGTGGGCTGCTGGTGAGATAACATGCCCCACCACACACCTGGTATCTCATGCCAGACCGAGCAGCTGCTGTGTTTCCACCCCACGTTGCCATGGATGTGGCCTGCAAACACTGAGGTCTGCGGGGACCTAAGTCCCGCGCTCCTTCTCGTCCACATACTAAACACGCACGCACATCTCCGCATGTGTCAGTGACCGGGTCAAATAGAAATTGGCAGGGGGATGGTGTGGAGGTCGACGAAGCGCAGTCACACAAAGGAAGAGTACCTCGAAAGAGGGTTTACTTTCTCTCATGGGCATAAAGGAGCCGTTTCCCTCCAAGTCATTGCTTTGCAAATCACCAGTAAGTCTCACGTTTTGGAGTCCTGAATCACGACCAACAAGTCCCGAGTCAAGTCCTAAACTTTGTTTTCGAGTCGTTGCGCACCCTTCACGAAACTGAATGCCATTAGAACGTTTTAAACAGACTAACAGATAGTATAGGAAATGTACAGACATAATGAATGTGTGTTTTAAATGACTTTCAGATAAAAACTTTTTAATTTAAAAGCAAACTGATCAGTTGTGCCTTGGTGTTTTCTTCCTGAGACACAGTTACTGTACAGTCATTTGTCATTTCTAAGCTGAATGCCATTTTTTTTTTTTTTGAGTCGTCTGTGTTCAAGTCAAAAGCCAAGTTGCAAGTCTTCTTGGATTTTGTCATCAGTCATCAGATTCATGGCTTGAGTCTGACTCACGTCCAAGTCATGTGACTCGGGTCCACGCCTCTGGCCTCTCCAGCACAACTGCTCTTGACCCCAGTCACTGCATGAGGCACAGATAAGGCCAAACCTTTGGCAAATGACACGTGTCATTAAAGAGAGCATCATCTCTTTCCTGCTGATTTTGTCTCACGCTCTTAACAGTAATTCAGAGGGAGAGGCGATAAATGCGAGGGTAACATGTGTAACCTAGGCCGGGGAAATTGTAAACACACAACAAATGGGCGCTCGTCGTGCTTTGAGCGGTGCAGCGGAAGCCAAATTGTGTTGTTCACTCTCAGATACTGATGACACGGCCATGACTAGACACACGCAGTCTCTCAGGTGCACACAGTACAGTTCAATGCAATTAGCTGGGCCTCTTAAGTGGTGCGTGGCAACAATATAAAATAAACATGAACCTAAATTACAGTGGCTTCTTTTAAATCCTAACAAAAACTCACTATCAAATAATATATTCTTTATTAAAGGATAGATAGCATGTATTATGTGTAGTATAATATATGTATGTATGATGTTTGTATGAGTTTATTGTAAAATTACTACCCTTCTATTGCATCTTTGCATGGGACATGCAGATGAAATACCGACACCTGCTGGACACATATCAAAAATGCAGCGCGTCTTCTGGGAGCCGCCCAGAAGCTATTCTACGCTTTCCATTGGTTTAAAATTTTGACGGGTGCTATTTGATTGGTCACATTGTTTCTCTCTCGGGCCAAACAACGTTTCTGTTTACAACAACGCAGAAATGTCATAGTTCGGGAGAATAGGAAGTAACGCAACTAGCTTACAAGGCAGGTAAAGCCGCGGGAATAACGGCAAAGAGGGAGCTGCTGTGTGAAATGTACAGTTCAAAGAGAATGAAGTGTGTAGACTATTAACCAAGGCTCGTCTTTTCTCCGACGATGCTGTGTTTGAGGTCATCGCTGTCTTTGCAGAAGGTTGGTGGCTAAGCTAACGGCCGCGTAGAGCTAACTTTACAGAAGCTACTAACTAAGTTAGCTGGCGTACGTTATCCCCAACCCTGGCTGACCCGGCAGGTTGGCTCGGACCCGGCCGTTTACCCGGTAGTCATATTTGCAGAAAACACACCGTATTGTTTCTAACGTTGCTATTTTAACTGCGGAAAGTGGCCACAGCGTCGTCGCCCACCAACGGTTTTCTGAGTTAGCGTTCGCTGTATAAAGACGTTTTCAGCTTTACGAACTGACGACCTTCAGATTAGACTCCTCGTCATCTCTGGCCTCACTTTGCGTCCGCCAGCGTCCGTTTTCAGACCTCCGAAGTGCTAATTAAAACGCCAGTGCAAGTGTTAAGTGTCAAGGCGTCGTTGAAACGACAGTTATAAGGGAGGCACAGACTCGGACGCTGTTAATGTCCAGCAAGATTTGAATAGACCCATGTCAGAGCCCTCTCAGCCCTCGTTCGCCAATCGGAAGGTGGGCGGTTTGATTCCGGCTGCTCCCAGCAAGATAGTGAACCCCAATTGCTCCCGAAGCTGCCCCTTCGGTGTGTATGTCGCTTTGGATGAAAGCTAAATGACTAAATGTAAATGTGCACATTTCGCCTTGTTGTTAGTGTTGCCAATGATGACCGCGGTCCATTTGGGTGTGCCAGTGCCCTGGGACAGAGCCGTACATAAGCTGTGTCCCTTTCAGTCACGGTCTGTGGTGAAAAGGGTCCAAACAAGATACATTATGCTTCATCACAGTACTATAACTTTAGAGCCACCCCCCCCCCCAGTGGGCTTCTCTAACTAAATACAAATGTAACCAGTGAGGTCACAGCTTTGTGAACGGTCCAGTCCTCTGTCATCGAACTGCTGTCTCACTCGCGTTACACGTTTGAATGGTTTCCCTCAGTTCGGGTCTCCGGTGTCTTCTTAGGCAGTACATCCACTTTAGATTCAAGGGTTGCTGACGTGCAGCACTGCACGACTCTTAGTTCCAATCAAAGGAAAATACCTAAAATGTTTAAAAACCAAAGTTAGAAGCGAAGAGTACAGACGTTTTCAGAGTCTTTTTGATGTTTTGCAGCTGTGCGTCCTCTCCCTGATAAGCCTGAGACGTCGGCGCTGTCTTTGCCCTGTGCCGTCGCGGAGTGGAGGTCAACGCCGCGGCGCCGCCCGCTGCCTCTCTCCCGGACCCGCTGCGCCGGCCCCCCCCACGCCAACCGACTCCCGTGAGCGCGCCGACCCAGGGCCGAGCCGCGGCAGCTCCGCCGGGCCTGCCGACCAGGGTCCGCCGCCCGCTCCCACCCACTGCTGCATGAGTGGCTGTCATAACTGCGTGTGGATCGAGCACGCCGAGCAGCTGCTGGCGTACTACCACGACGGCGGCGACCGGGCGCTCGCCGCTATTGAGGAGAGTGTCCTCGACGAGAACCTTAAAACCTACCTAAAGATGGAGATTAGACTCTTGAAAAAGACGCGACGCGGTGGTTTTACTGCCGGCGGCGTTGACACGGAATAAGTGTCGCGTGCTGGGAGGGTCGCTCTGTTCATGTCTGCAGAACATTTCAGAGAAAGGCTTCCAGGTCGGCAGGTGGAAGGTAAAGGTAGCTGTTGACTGAAGGAGGCCACCTGCCCTGGGTAATTCCAGTTTATTACCATTTGGATGCTATTACTGTTGCTTTATCGGTCGTTTCCATCATTTAGGGGAGCGCTGCACTCAAAAAAAGCAATTGCTGAGACCCGGGGGCAAAGGAACAGGACATGCGCACGTCGATCATACAGGTGCCACACACACCACCAGGTTACCCAGATTACCAAGCCCACGAGGTGAAACTGGAAGTGAGCACACCTTCGTAATAATCCCTCATTGCACAGGAGCATTTTTGATTGGTACGGGAAGTCAAAGTTGAGGCAGAATGTCTGTCTCGGACCCGTTTCCAGGTAATGTTACAGTCTGCGTTTCCTCCCCCACCCAAGTCTGCTTCCAACATGCCTGAGCGTTCCGGTGTTCCCAGATCCCAGCAATTCGCCTTGTGAGCACAGCGCGATTATTACTGCCAGGGTTAATGCAGTCGGACCTGGGTTGTTTGAACCTGGGATTCGGGCACGCCTGTGTTGGGTTTCTGATGGTGTGTGTTTAGTAAGTGATTGCTGTTGTCGCTGTAAGAAAACTTACATATCAGGTGATGTTTGATGCAGTACTCTGTTCGTCGACTCCCTGTCACGTTCCTTTGGTCATGAAGTGCTTTTGTTTTATTGTGTTTTACAGTATATATTTATAGTGTCTAACGTACATTTCTATGCCTTTACTGACCATTTGCTCCATTGTATTTAAATGATGTATACGAAACGCTTTTTGAAAGTGTTTGTTAAATGCATTTTCTTTTCGAAGATGTTCATGAGCGTTCACAACCGTTTTCCTCGACATCTCTTCGGCTCAAGGAAAGTCCAGCAGGGAGTGCCAGATAGACATAAAACGCCCCACCTGCTCTCGTGAGGATCAGATGTCCCTGGTTGATCCTCTTAGCTTGTGCATTTCATCATCGCGGGGAGTTATCCCACGCGGCCAGCCAGCCCCTCCTCAGGGAGGGTTGAGTGCAGTAGAACCTTTATTGCCCCAGAGGCAGTTTGTTCTGCACCAAGATCGTAAAACGGAAAACAGAGATGCATTCAGTGCTACAGCCAGGACGGCACAATGGACATAACAATGGCAAGCACAACGAGATTATAAGTACAAGAATAAGAAAATGCACCCAAAGGCATCACATGAATAACTTGATGAGAATGTCAGCAGGTGTTTGAAGTGTCAGACTGTATTTACTGTGGGATAAATAGAGCTGTGGCTTTCAGACACAACACAAACTCTTTCAGCATATTCAAGAATTGGTTTCCTTTTAGGAGATCAGGGCTTGCAACCTAATAATTGTACAGACATAAGTAGTATATGTAAGCAGGTTTGATGTTGACTGTCTGAAATGTCCACTTTGTCATTTTAAAATGTATAAAAATGGGTTTGGGATGAATGAAGGAGGCGTCAGGGAAGAAGCAGCGCGCGTGCAGCTCTTGCCACGTGAGAGTGACGCCTTTCAGTCAGCTGAGGTGAGCACGTCCTGGTGCCCGAGCATCTCCCAGTCTGCCGGGGGGGGGGGCACCTTCTGAGGTGACGGTGACCCTGATCTCCCCGGCTGAGTCAGCAGTAGTCTGGTGAGAGTGACGCACCGTAGGTCCAGATTACCCGGGTGCCAGTGGGCAGCTCCGGCCTGCATATTCTTTGATCTGGGTTATGCAGGGGATTGCGAGTGAGGCGTTTCACTGATCGCGTAGAGAACATCGTACCCAATGACTCTGACGGGGTGGCAATGGGCAGATTATCGAGGCCACCCCCATGAAAGTGTGCAATATTCTGCCAACATAAAGCCGCGCCTGATCACGGCTGAGAAGTGGACCCAGGGCCGACTCAGTGACCGAGGTGGTTAAAGCTTGCGCTGCGCTGCACTGAGACGCATGTCTGTAATTGTTATCACTTCGTGACATTCAATGAAATCACGGCGTAGACAAGATAATTAGCCTTCCTGATGTCGACTGGTGTTTCCTCTTCACTGGCAGCCTTCCTCAACATCAGTTAACGGGGTAATTCTAGAGAACACAAATACCCTATAGGGTAGATCTTGCACAGATTCGAGCCCTTTGCCAGGCACATGAGAGTGGTCGTTCACTCGTTCGCCTCCCCGCCCCTTGCACGGGCGGCTCGCCGCCATTGGTGTGTGAGTGTGTGAGAATTGGTTAATAAGAGGCAAAAGCTGTAAAGCGCTTTGTCTGAAAGCGCTACATAAATGCTGAGCCGGGCACGTGGGCCCTCCTGCTGAGAGATTCGGGGTCATCTGGAGCAGCTGGACGGCCCCCACCTCCCCCACCCCCAAGGCAGTGATGACAAACATTGGGCCCCTCCCACTGAAAAAAAAAAAAAAAAAAAAAAAGAGAGAAAAGACTGGAGAAACCGGAATAAGTCGATTTCATTTGTCTGGCCAGCTGTTATATTGACCACGGTGAGCATTTTTAATAGCTCAAAGATAGTTACATTCACCAGAAGATGCACTGAACCGTCGCAGCATCACTACGGGTGGTCTTTGAATTACTTTAAAAGTAGAATTCACGTTATTATCATTGCACTATAATGTACAGCTCCGCTTTCTTTGTGAATGTCCGCCTGTGGGGAAAATAATCTCACCAAAAGGTGCCTTTAGTAGCTGTCCTGGAGCTTTCGAGCCCCCCTGTCACAGACGAGCCACGTGACTACGCGGACGTTGTGGTGAGACTGTTGTCAAGGCCAACGCGGTAGAGGAGTCCTTGGTTCCTGTGCTTGTTGGTTGCCACCTCGTGTATGTGCAGGTGGCTGGCTTAGTTTTATTTAGATGACCACCTGGGTTGGATTAAATCTAACTTATTTAGTGAAAATGTTACTCTTGTGAAGCACTTTGTGACCTTGCTTACTATATAAGGTGCTATACTAAATACAATCGACTTACTTGCTTACAACCCAAACTCTGTTTTAGATGAGGGGGCACGCCTCATTTTACACACGAAAGGGTCACTTTCCTCCACACGAGGTGCACTGCTAGAACTGCGAGAACATTTCTTTGACGTCCCCAGTGTCTTATAGTCGATAAGGTGACTACTCCTTTTTGACGACGGACGTGGCCATGTACCAGGCAGAGAGGCTCTAATGAGATCTGCTTATCAGGTTGCGTTATGGGGGTTGTATGTTGCATAGGTGTTGGAGCATGTTTGGAGGAGGTTTGACCCATACAAAGTCAGGGTATCTGCAGTCATTTTGAGCATGTCTTTTCTTTTTAAAAACTGCCTCTTTCAAGTTTCCCAACTTCATGTAAGTAAAATACTAAGTCATTGGAGCAAGGAGAAGGGAAACTTTGGGTTTATCCACCTGAACTAATTAACGCGGAGTCCTGATTAGCAGTGTAGGGACCGATTTTAGGCTGGCGTTGGATTATTGCTCTGCTAAATGGAGGGCGCTCTCATTGCAGCGAATTACACTGAAACGCACAATAAGACGATGCAAGAGACGAGGGATGGATGGCTTGAAGGGTTTTTCGCCTGAAGCAGATGGCGAGACGATTGCATAACAAGGAGGGAGTGGGCCTCCCGGGCCTTTCAGGAAGATTCGTGCTGCATCCATAATCTGCATCAACATACTCCAATCCACGTTATGCCCATGCACCCTCTAGTCTCCAGCCAGTGATTTGATCAGCACCGCACAGTGTTTTCTTGAGTCTTCCGGGAGGCTTACATTGCAGTGGGCCTGTATCATGCTTTGGATATCTAAATTCAAAATCAACAGCTTACACCCTCTTTTTCTGCCTTTTTTTTTTTTTTTATGTTTTAATGCGTTACGCAAAGCACTTTGAATTCCCTTTGCTTATTACATGTGCTATACAAATAAACTCCCCTCGCCTTAGTTTCACCACAAATACTGTGTGATGTCAAAAACTGCAGAAAGTTTGTCAACTGTCAGTTATTGCTATGGTTTTCAAATCAGAATCTTTTTAATCCAGGATCGACACAACATCTCTGAAAACTGACATCTCTCTAAAATGACTCTACAAATCTAAACCACGTACTGACGCAGTGCCTATCACATATTCATGACATTGCAAAAACTGAGTTTGGACGTCACTCTGTTTGACCCAAACCCCATGCGCTTGAACTGTTGACATTAGAAGCAGGGGAGGCGGCGCGTTCCTAATCTTCCGCGGGGCTCAGCATATAAGAGGGGGCCCCTAAGCCCCGACTGGCCCTCACAGCAAGCCTAGCATAGAACTCCACTCATCTGCTAGACGGACCGGTGCTGCGCTCACACGCGACTCGTCTGGCTGTCCTTCACCCACGCAGCCCGGTGAGTAGACCCACCGCCACGAAACACTGCTGCTATCGAGCTGCCTGGGATTCAACACAGTTCCTAGTAGGCAGTGTGAAAGACAGGGGGAGCTCGACCGTGCTATTCTGGAGGAATGTATGGAAGTCAGTGGATACAATGCACGTTGCTGTTATTTTTTTTACAGGTTCATTTTTTAAATTTTAGCCGATCGTGTGAAAATAAGTTGCCCCATGATGAAAAGCAGACAGATAGTTTGAGCCCTCTGACCTCTGCCAGGCTTCAACCTATAGTGCAGTGAAGATAGAAACTATTATATATTAGTGCCATAGATGAAACTACTGGCAGAATATTATTTGGGGGTGTTTTTTTGTTTGTTTGTTACACTAAGTGAAGGTTTCGGGAGAAAACCTGAAGTTGACTACGTTGTGCAGTAAGCAGAAGACACAGGTACTAATGTACTTTGTTTGTCAGGCATTTTTGTTCTCCTTTGTGCAATTGTGGAAGATTTATCAATCGGGTGTGCAGTAACTTTTCTGTAGATGTGGTTTGGTAAAAGAGAGAGTCTCACTCCAACTCGCTGAATGGAGGCATTGTTCGAAATGTTTCGACAGTGTACAGGTGATTTGGGTTTCGTCCGAGCACAAACAGCTGTAAAGGAAAAACAAAAACAAAAGATGTCCCGGATAGAACTATCCGAGCAAAGAATTCGACCCCAGCTTGGCACCAAGAGAGCATTACGGTTCCACACCTAGCGGTGCAAAGGATTTGCTAACGCTGTAAGGTCAGCGATGCGACTTATTCTTTTCAATGTGCAGAATCTTAATGCTAGAGCTGCGGTGCTGGTGGCAGCGTCACCATCTTAGGGCAGATAAAATGGTTTAT
Source organism: Coreoperca whiteheadi (assembly GCA_011952105.1). Classification (NCBI taxonomy): domain Eukaryota; kingdom Metazoa; phylum Chordata; class Actinopteri; order Centrarchiformes; family Sinipercidae; genus Coreoperca; species Coreoperca whiteheadi. The sequence continues at coordinate 22,633,086 of CM022492.1, forward strand.
CACTATGCATGAAAAGGCCAGATTTCCTACCAGAGTGAACAAAACAAACACATATAGACTACACATGTCAACACTTTTAGAGTTATATTTTGATATGAAACTACAGTATAATCTGAATATATACTATATATTTTGCATGAACAAAGTTTGTTGGGCTATGATGGCTAAATAATTAGGCCCAATCACATTATTATTATTAAACCACGATAACCACATTTATGCTTAAGACTTGGTGGTGAGCGGATTTGATCATTTAGACCCTCAGTGCGTGCTCAGCGTATCTGCTGTGTCGTCCTTGCGCTAACGAGATTACATGTGGACGGCCAGCTTGAAACAGAGAAGGGGGGGGGGTACTTCTTAACTTGAGCCAGGGATTATGGGAAAAATTGGGTCATCCTCACAGAACATGCTGCAAGGTGTAGTCCATCTCAGACATTCAATCACTGGGAAATTTGAGTGTAAATCCTGCCCGGTGCCTGTCGGATCAGTAGGAAGATTAAGGCCTGTAATGTCAGTCAGAGGTGACAGAGGCTGTGTGCTCACTGTTACATGAAATTACATGGTTGAATACCTTGTTTGGCATTTAGAGAGGCAAAAAAAAAAGAGGCTCATTCCTTCCATATTTTGGTTTGGAGGAATCACCTGACTCTTTCCTTTCCAAAATGCAAAGGTATCATCACGACGACTACACTTCGGAGAGGTGACGACAGGCTTCATAACTGCTCAAAATGAGCCTTGAGCCGCCCAAGGCTGAGATCAAGTCGGCCACCCGTGTCACGGGCGGCCCCGCGACCCCACGCAAGGGACCCCCCAAGTTCAAGCAGAGGCAGACGCGCCAGTTCAAGAGCAAGCCTCCGAAGAAGGGAATCCAGGGGTAATGCCTTGAATGATGCACGTTTTTATCTTTAGCGTTTAAGAAATAATGGCAAGTTATGGTGTGTAATGTGTTTTATTTTGTTGTGGCTGCAGATTTGGTGATGATATCCCTGGAATGGAGGGCTTAGGCACAGGTGAGTTCACTTTAGGTTTTAAAAATTCATCTCATATCGGTTCCTATGATCCGCAGGGGCCGGAACGACCTCACATCTCTGTCTCGTCTTGCAGACATCACTGTCATTTGCCCCTGGGAGGCCTTCAATCACCTGGAGCTGCACGAGCTGGCCCAGTACGGCATCATCTGAGCCTTTCTGCGTCTCCCCGCAACCCTCTGCGGATTACAGCCCCACGTCCACGCACTTCATACCACCTGGCTCGGGTCCAGCTCCTAACGTTCAGTGGACGCTATTCCAAACCAACTACCATGATGAACTGTAACAAACGAACAAAAAAAAAAATGGAAAAAGAGAAAAAAAATCTGCAAAAAAACCTTTCTGTCCTCTTTCTTCACACTCAACATCTGCTCATGTTTAGGATCTTTTGATCTGACTCTCACATCTTCCCCTAGATCTGCACTGTTACTCTAAACTACCAGCAGCCTTTTCTCTTCTCTTGCTGTCCTACTTTCCCCCCCCTCCTTTCCGCTTCTTTTCTATCCTTCCCACAGACAAAACATGAAACTTACGCAAGCAAGGCAGCCTCAAAATGAGTTTTTAAAGTGACAAACCCGTGAAGTGGGTGGGTTCCCGTTTCATGCGCTTCGGCGCCTCTTTCGCCATCTCAGAGGCTTGTCCACCAATGCCGAACATGTAAAAATACAAAACCTGAATTCTGTAGAGACTCGGCACCAGCTTGCCATTGCTGAGCGTAGCCTTTCGGTGGGACAAGGTTAGTCAGCCGTCATCAGATATCCCTCTTTTCCCTCTGTTTTGACCAACCTTTAACTTCAACATACCAGTGTGGGATCTGGCAGGGCACTAGCGTGTATCGTTCACAGCTGAAGAGGTGCAGCATCTTCCGTTATTGTGTTAGCGTGGGTTAGCATTGATCTAACACACCTCTTCTTTATTTGTATATCTCCCTTGTATAATATGAATGTATATGAAAATACGTATTTTATGTATGCATGTTTATTTCTCACACTTTCACATGACCTGCGTGTTGATATTTGTGTTTTCCAGCTCGTTGTGTTAGCTCTCTTTTGTAGTTATCTTGTAGATTGGGACATTTTTGTCCACTTGTCCTCATTGTCCTTCACCTTTCATGCATCATTCAGAGTGACATTTACTTGTGTTTGATTTCATCGTTGTTTCTTCCCCATTGCCCTCTTCCTCACCGCTGATCCGTCACTCTGTTCACGTTTAGACAGTGAAGTGTTGTCCTCCTCAATCAAACCTTTAGTTGCATTTAGCTCTTCGACTCGTAATCCTGACTTTATCTTCCAAAACATTGTTCTAATCAACACGATAACGACAAGGATGTTGATAACTTTTCCCTGATGATAGAAAGCTGGGGACTGAAGAGTTGGTGGATTTGTCTTCACGTTACACTTCACACTGATTTGCACTGTAGTAGTGAGGGATGGCAGAGGGATGAGAGGGATGAGAGGGACGGACGTTTCAGTGCACGTCCAGGTCTGAAGGGACGTGTAATGGAGCTTTGGCCTCTCTACAGGATGAGGTAATAAAAAATAAAACATAAAAAGAGCAAAATACAAATGGGGATTAATTTATTGTCGCCAAAATTGTTCCTTGGATTATGAGTCTGCAGTTTGATATATACACACACACACACACACACACACATATGCATGCATACATAGCCGACATGCATGTAGCCTATATACTGTATGTAAACAACATTTTGGGTTTGATAATTGGTGCTTTCATACAGTATTTTTTCAAAAGAAATGCAACCTTTAAGACCAGAAAAACACATTTTAAATATATTACATATCACAAGGAACGCCAGAACAATTTAAGTTGCATAATGTATTATATCATCTCTGCCATATCATGTAATTATGGTAGTGTGGTTACAAATAGGTTACTATGTAAACAAAATCAATCACATTGCAACATTTCAAGATCATTGAAACTCATTTAATACATGTAAAATATATTAATAGGAGTAGATCATAAACACCTTACCATTGGCCCAAAGTAGATGATACTTTGGTCTAAGTAAATAGTGTTATTACTCAAGTTGGCCTGCCAGTTAATTCTAAGCAAGTAGGGAAAATTTTGCACTCATTCACCTGTTAGGTGGTGACGAAAATGGCATGTACTGCGCATGTGAATTGTGAAAAGTTCCCATCAAACACCGTGCACAGGGCAGGCTACACTATGTGGCAGCTAAATGATATGCCCAGAAGCTGGAAGACTACCTGGCACCGGGTTGCTTGGTCTGTGGCAATTTGAATCAACACAAGTTTTATTTTTTTACAAATATGCACCACGTGTGCGCAATGTAAACGAAAATGATTACGGCCTAGATTAAAAAAAAAAACAGAGTCCCTCTACAAGTCAGAGTCACACATTTTCAATTAATAAAATAATCTGCAACTAGCCTAATTGACATGCAGTGAAGCTGGGACTTTATGGGCCCCTGGACAGCCCCCCTCTTTGCCCAGTAGTTAATCCAGCCTTGGCCCTGCTTTGCATACTTTTCCAATATTTGCAACATCATTTAATTAACGTTTGAGGCTGATTTGCTGCGCAGTGGCTTCTACGCTGTATTGTCGCACCGCCGCAATCAAACAGAAAGGTGGAACGTTCTACGGACGAGGCTTGTTCCGGCCGGGGTCGCTTCCGTGTGGGGCCGGTGGGTGTCGGTCGGTCGTTAATGTCTGCAACACCCGCCGTGTGAGTTGTGGGATGGAGTTTCGTTGACAGACAGAAACCGTTACGTGAATTCTGCATTCGGCGGCTGTCTATCAACACGGCGATACCTACCGGGGAGCACTCGCCCGAGCGACATGGCAGACGCTATTGTGAGTGTGACGGCGGGTTGTGTTCGCGGCTGCGAGGGGTCGACTCGGCTAACGGTAGCTAGCGTTTTAGCCGAGGTCCGGAGTGATGAGGCAGCAGAATTAGCTCGGTAGCTAACGGTCGCTCGCTGTCATTAGCAACGGGTGACTTGGGCCTGTTTAGCTAACCGGCTAATCTCTTAGCTCTTTGGCTCGCCGGTGACACCCGAATAAAAAGAGGATAACGGAAAAGCTACATAATCGGCACAGATTCAGGAGTAAAAATGCCTGAAATATTGAAATGTTGCTCATTAGCCCGAACATTAGCACCGACTTAAGTTAGCTACCTGTTTAGAATATGCTCGGTGGATGTAATGTTAATGGAAGCCGAGATGTTTTTGACACACTGGCTAACAGTGATATGTTGTTTTGGCTGTGAATAAGCCCCCCCACACCGGGACAGCTTTAGCTAACGTCGTCGGGTTCAAATTCAACATCTTAATGTCACAGTACAGACGCTCTTTGTTGAAAGGTGGAGGCTCCTAAGCAAATGTTAACATTACTATTTTTTGCACTGTCATCGTTGTCATAATATCCTGACAGTGGCACCACTGTAAAGGGGGGGGAGTGGCAGCACCACTGTAAAGAGTGTGTGGGGGGTGGGGGTGGCAGCACCCTTGTTATGACTGACAACTGTTGGGAAGTCATATTGAAAGCTGTTATTTTTGTTTGTAAATTCCCATCAAGGGAGCTTTCCCATCCCACTTGCTTGAACTGGTAACTGTGCAGACTGAATGTAAGTTTGATGTTAGTTGGGTTTTGTTTTTCTTTTGTCCTTCTTCCAGATCATCAGGGTACAATCTCCGGATGGGATGAAGAAAATTCCTTCTACCAAGAGGGAGACAGCTGCTGCTTTTTTAAAGAAGGTACCGTGTGTAAAACATAGCGGTCCGAGTGGGTCAGTACTGTCAAACGCGCACACACACGTCTGTTTTATTTCAGTAGCGTTGTTACAAGTCATTCTCTCAAGGGTGCAACGTGTGCACCACGCTTGTAAGTGTGCTGTCGCTGCAGTCGTACACTTGCGTTTCCCTGGGCCTTTGCTTGTGTCTGCTCGTGGTTCGCTCATGGAAGAGGCTGTGCAGAAAGTACCAGGAGTAGGTCCAAGTCCTGCGGCCGGCCCCTGTGGGCTCCACTGGCTTCCACGTGGCTTGCTGGGGGAAATTTGGGTTCAGGGCGTGTCATGAATGCATTGCATTGCTCACTTGTCATCAAGGCTGCTCACCAGGTTGTGGTTTACGAACCCCAGCGCTATATAGAATATGGCTGGAGCACATAAACACATAAAATAAATAGATATACATTTGGTCCTGAATCTGGATATGTTTTGTAAGAACAATCCTATCTTAAACCTAAAATCCTATCTTAAACCTAAAATAGAACCGTATTCCAGTGGTGGAGCGTTGCAGCAGCACCTCCCTTAAACAATGTATGTATACGTGTTCAGGCAGGACGGTGTAGCCTGCCGATCGATGGAAGGAGTATGTTTTCATTCCCTGCCAATGGGCAGCCAGCGATGGGTGGAATGGAAAACCATGGGTGTGAGGCAGACGGGGCAGAGACGGTCTGAACACCGCAGGTCGTGTTTCTGCAGCGGAGATGGAATAAAAGGAGCTCAGAGTGATGTTCTGTCTCATGCAGTCAGCATGCAGTAATAATATCTTACGCTGTGTTCTTTTGTGTGGCTTGAGAAAAATAGTGATTTTTTTTATGCTCAAAGTGTTTCACTGCTTCTGACCGTTCTGCGTATTTTTACCAACACTGACCTTAAAGATGCATTTAAAAAGAAAAATGCCACTGGTAGATGGTTTATGGGGGTCTGTTAGTGTAGCCATCTTAGGTGTTTATTCAGTATGAAGTGCCATCGTGATTTCAGTTTTTTTGCCAAGATAATCATTCCGGTCTTATGTTAACAGTTCAAAAGTTCACTAATGGTTGTCGAAAGTACACCTCAAGTGATGCAATACAGGCAAATGATGAGCGTCTGGCTGATTGCCTGATGTGTAGATGAAAGTGCTATGGGATACTCTGTCGGCTGGCCAGCTGTGTGCCCCTAATAGCTGTGTTTGGCTCACTCTGTGATGACCTTAAGAGGTGTTCAACAAGCTGAGTTCCTCTCATGCCAAGAGGGCTCAATGCTAATCTGCTTTAATAGGGCGATTGGCATCATTTGAAGAGTGGATACCCTTTACACATGCACCTTTTTATTGGCACATGTTGACCTGAATTGTTTCCTAGAGAGGGTTCCAAGGAAGAGCAAATCTTCGGAGACATTACGCTAATGATTAGCTCAGACTGATTTAAGACGTTGGGAATTTTGATCCTCTCAGCATCAAATGCATTTCATGGTGTTGAAAGTTGAGCGGCATTTTGATTTTAGGCCATATGACCGAGCGTTGTCATCCAGTCTAATCAGCACACTGTTTCTCTCTCTCGTACCCTCTCAGGTGGGCAAAGAGTTTGGGTTCAATTCCAATGGGTTTTCTGTTTACCTGAACCGCAACAAGACCGGAGAGATCCTTTCCCAGAACAAAACTCTGAACCTGCTTAAGATCAAGTAAGTAAACGCCAACAGTGTTGGGCATTAGTGAAGTCTGGGTGTTACAACTCATCCCTCCTTTTAAATTGAAAAGACACACCTGTTGTAACTTCTAAAGATCCAGTCAAAGTATTGACATCACGTGTGGCCGTTAGAGGATGTAACCCTCCTTAGATATTTTGCTAGTAGCTTTAAACGTGTTGTTTGTTTTGTCTCGTCTCCCTTGTAGGCATGGCGACATGCTGTTTCTGTTCCCTTCAGGATCCTCCTCTTCATCTTCTGGGGAGGTGATGGATACGGCCACCCTGCACACATCGTCATTGCTACCATCCGTCTCGTCGTCCTCGTCTTCGTCCTCCGTGATCCCCCGGTCCTTCTCAGCACCCCAGGTCGAGGAGGATGAGATCGATCAGTATCTGGTCAAGCAAGACGGCAAGATTTACAGGAACAAAGATCCACAGCTGTAAGAAACAGACCTACTGCAAACAACCAAATTAAATCCAAATGTCAGGTACCTAATGATTGTTTTCTTGCTGCAGATGTCGTCATGGTGCCCTTGGAAAATGTGTGCACTGTGTACCGTTGGAGGTAAGAGAATTCCTTCCTGTTTTCTGTTTCTTCAACTTGATGGGCTACAATGCTAGCATCACTAACGTTTAGTTTAATTTGACGTGTTGAAACCTTGGTTTGTTTTTTTTTTTGGGTCAGCCTTTTGACGAAGACTACCTGAATCACCTGGACCCCCCAGTGAAGCACATGTCATTCCATGCATACCTTCGCAAGCTGACCGGTGGAGCTGATAAGTGAGAAGTTGTTTCTTTAATTTTTTAATTTCTTCAGTGAAAATACACGTAGCCAAATTCCAACGCTGTTTTGATCCCCTGCAGAGGGAAGTTTGCAGCTTTGGAGAACATCAGCTGTAAGATCAAGTCGGGCTGCGAGGGCCACCCTCCCTGGCCGGAGGGGATCTGCACCAAGTGCCAGCCCAGTGCCATCACGCTGAACAGACAGGTATGTGACTGGGCTTGTATGTCAGGAGGACAGCGCAGCGGTGTGAGCGCGTTTGTGCTTGAGAACGTAACCGATGTGAAACAATCGTAAAATAATGTTTTATTTCTGCTACCGGCGCTCCCCCTCCTCATTCACGCTCTATGTCGCTCGACCACAGCTGTCTCTCTCTCTCTCTCTCTCTCAAACCAAAGGTCGTTTCGTGGTGGCGCTATTTTTCAGCATAGGCTGTAAGACAGACACAGACGTCGGAGCCGGTTCCACGAATGAATCCATGCGTGGACACAAACGGGAGAGTGTCATAGTTTGCTCCAAGAACCGGTTTACTGATGGTGGAGCCATCTGATCGCGGGATTGGCCGCCGCAGCGTGACGTCGGGTTGCGTTTCTGAAACCGTAGTGTTGTCTATTCATTAGTAAGAAGAGTGTTTACTATCTTTTGTCCTTGTAGCTGTTTAATATAAGTCCATACAGTCGTCTGCCTGCTACTTTAGGAATCCCATTGAATAAGGGTTTGAGAATCTGGGCTTATTTTGCTACTATTGCTGATTCCAGTGTGCCAGTTTAAACCTTCAGTTTTGCACTTTAATATGTAAACATTTGTTTACATTTTGTTTTGTGTTGCAATACACAATGACATAGAGTTTGTCAAAATAAAATGAACTCAAATTAGCTAAATGGTCTATTTGATGTTTTTTGGAGGAAAATTAATCGTTTAGATTAATCGGTGAAACAGTCGATAGAATTATTAGATCGAAAAATGGTCATTAGTGGCATCGCTATAAGAGACATTATGAGTAGAAATGAATGCTAAAGAGAGAGCGGGAACCATTCAGATCATCACCTGTGCTGCTGTAACTAGTAATCGTTCACCTGCTACTGCAACATTCCATTTCTGATTTTCATTTTTGCTTATTTGCTTGATACCCATGGAAAACCTATATTGTATATCTGGTAGTTATTCTATACATTTTTTATCATTTTGTAAAAATGATAGCCATTTCCATCAAAATAGGCTTGAAAAAGAATATAGTTTTCTTAAGCTTTCAGACTCGGTCCAAATGCTTTTCTTCAGTTACCGACCGGGGAGGGGAAAAAACGTGACAACCATTCACGCTTGAATGGCGTGTCACACCGCAGCAGCACCTTCAAAGGAGGCACATTTCTCTTTTGAGAAGCATGTAGGCATACGCCGGATGTGTCTGACTGGTTTTCATTGCTTTCGAGAAGATTGGGCAATGGCTGTGACTTAGATGGGGAACAGTATGAGTTTGTGTTGTACGGTTGATCAACAGTGCAGAATATTGTGTGTGTGTGTGTGTGAAAACAAACCGTAATTTCTCTCCATCCCAAATGATTGCGATGGTAAATGGCTGCAATAATATAGCGCTTTTATCCAGAGCGCTTTACATTTCGCCTCTCATTCACCTATTTACGCACACACTGGTGCTGGCCAGACCATCAGGAGCAGTTTGGGGTTCAGCGTCTTGCCCAACGACACTCTGACATGCAGCCAGGAGGAGCTGGGGATCAAACCGCCGACCCTGTGATTTGTGGACTCATGAGCCACAGCTTGCCTCATGATTGAAGAAACAGACCCCCCGCTCATGTCTAAAAACACCCTAAGGCGCACACGAACCTCAAATACTCTGGCGTGAATTTAGCTTTCCCTGCTCTTCCCCCAGAAATACAGACACGTGGACAACATCATGTTTGAGAACCACACCATTGCCGACCGCTTCCTGGACTTCTGGAGGAAGACGGGCAGTCAGAGGATGGGATACTTGTATGGCAAGTTCACTGAGCACAAAGACATCCCTCTGGGCATCAGAGCTGAGGTGGCTGCCATCTACGAGCCACCACAGGTGAGGGGTTCCTTTTTAAATATACCAATTTGAGTCTATATGTTCGCTTCGTTGGTTTTTAGTATACTGTAATTGGTCCTTCCATCAATGCGTGAAACGCCTTATAAACCTTGTAGAAGCTCTTTGTTTTAATTAAGCCATAACCCTTTTCCCTGCTGTGTTTCAGAATGCCACTCAGAACAGCCTGGAACTGGTGGAGGATCCTAAAGCTGCAGCGGTGGATGAAATCGCTGCCAAACTGGGCCTCTGCAAGGTTGGTCCCCCTCTCTCGCTTGCTCTGTTGAACGCTGTGCCTCTCAGTTACCTTCGACAAAGTGGTTTCTTCATTACCTTGCTTTCATGCTGAATACTGACAGTTTGCACGCTAGCAGTGTGACAAACCTTTGAAATTTGAATTTATGGTTCTCCGTCAACGGGTTCCCGTTGTCCCACCATTGAAGCCTTTGGCACAGGAAGTGATTCATTATTCAGTACACATTCCACCACTTCCTGCCAGTATCACTTGTCTGGCTGTTTTGGTCTTGGCTTTTCACTGGTTGAGACAGTGATCACTTCTTTTATCCATATGGCGGCATTCTGATGAATTCTTGAAGCTTCAGAGAGTCGACCAGGACACAGGTCTATGTCATAATATCACATAGAGCATATATGCTTTTTAATCAGATGTTTGATTAATTTGGCGATTATTGTCACGGTTAACGATGTGGTCTCTAAAATGTCAGAGATGGTGAAATATGCCAATAGAAATTTCTCAAAGCCCAAGGTGACCTATTCCAATGTCTCTTATTGTTGTTTTGTCTAACTAACAGTCAGATATTCAGTTCTCCATCAGAGAAGACTAATAAAACCAGCAAATAATCACATTCGAGAACCTGAAAACAGTGAATTGTTTTATTTTTTTTGCTATAAAAAATGGCTTAAACGATATATCCGGAGTAGAAATTGTTGCCGATGAATCAACTAGTTGTTTCAGCTTCACACATTCTTTCTGTTTTCTCTTCTCTGGTTTTCAGGTGGGCTGGATCTTCACTGACCTCCTCTCCGAGGATACGAGGATAGGCACTGTCCGCTTCACGAGAAACAACGTGAGGATGCAGAGCGCTCAAAAACGACATGTTCGTCATGACCGATATGCTGCTGTCCCCCCCCCCCCCCATGTTTTATCATTGTCCTTACTTCTGCTAGGACTCGCACTACCTGAGTGCAGAGGAGTGCATCACCGCAGGCTACTTCCAGAATCATCATCCAAACCCATGCAGACTCTCTCGAGACGGCCATTTTGGCTCCAAATTTGTGACGGTGGTGGCGACAGGTACGTTTTTGCACTCTGATAGTAGACTTCGTATGATCGTACGAATAAATGCGTGTTAATGTTTGCTAAAATGATTTACTTTTTTTTGCACTGAACTCCAAATGTGTCATTGATTTATAAATTGCATGTGAAGCAGGAGAGGCGTTCTGTAATCGGATGTCACTGATAAGTAGAAATTTGTCGATCACCTGTCAGGAGCAGCAGCTTATTTTGAAGTTAAATATTTATGCACGTTGTTTACAGTCTTACATTTGCGAAAGTCACGTGTAATTTCAAACCGGTACTCACCTCTTCTTGACTACTTAGTTTCAGATTACACTGCAGATTTCTCGTGAGGTGCCTATTTCAGTTTTTCTTTGTTCCTCAAGCATCTACATGGTGCACATAGTAGTTTTGAGGCCGTGGAGCAGTGTAATACAAGCCAGACGCTCTCTAAGGCTCAGTTTGGTCGGTGGGATCGAGGCCAAATGCTTACACTTCCCTCCGTTACTTTGTAAGGCCTCTGTGTATATTTGTTCCAGAAAAGCAAAAAAATTTAGCTGTGACCTCATCCAAAGCTGACGCCATGGCCACACATCTAATGCCAGCAAGCGCAAAGTCCATCTGTTTCACTTTCCCCTCGTGTAGAGACGTAGTCTGCTTGCAAATGAGTTGCACGTGTGCAGCTGGAGAGGCTTCAGATAGACAGCGAGCACACCTTACTGATTCACACAGGGAGACCGGTGCTCTGCCCAACAGCTGGTGTTCAGTCCAAGGTAGAGCGAGTGAGGATTGAGATTATTCTCCTGTGCAGGTGGTCCAGATAACCAGGTGCACTTTGAAGGATACCAGGTGTCCAATCAGTGCATGGCTTTGGTGAGAGACGAGTGCCTGCTGCCCTGCAAAGACGCCCCTGAGCTGGGCTTCGCTAAGGAGTCCACCCCCGAGCAGTACGTACCAGACGTCTTCTACAAGGTAAGACTTCACACATGTAGCAACAGGCCACGTCAAAATATAACAGCCCAGCGTATATAAAGGTAGATGGTTTGTTTTTAGGAATGCGCAGAGATTTACACAAACGCTTGGACTGCGTGTCCCCTTCAGTTACTTACTTCATCCAGATGTTTGGAGACAAACGTTGAAAATTTTGTTTTATTCTGACCCTACCAATTAAAATTTTTTTCTTTCCTCCTCCCATCCAAAAGGACAAAGACAAATTTGGAAATGACGTCACGTTTCTAGCCCGGCCTCTCCCTGTGGAGTACCTTATCATAGACGTGAGTAGGACAGGGCTCTTCCCCATGGTCAGCAGGTGTATGTGTGTTTTGTGTTTTTTTACGCAGCATCTATTCCTGTACCACCTCTCTAGATAATGTCCCTGTCTTTTCTTCTACAGATAACGACAACCTTTCCAAAGGACCCCCAGTACACCTTCTGCTCCACACAACGCTTCCCCATTGAGAACCGAGATATCCTGGGAGAGACACAAGTCAGTCATTCCTGGATAGACGTCTGTTTATCTAAACTTTCTCACCTCTGATTCAGCCAGCCTTGGTGAAGAGATAAAACGATGACCAAATGTTTAAGCGGCTGGCAAAATGAATTCACACGCTTTCTTGTTCAATGTAGTTTGAGGAATACTGTGTTCAACGACACACAGTCTGGAATTTGGGATATACGCTTTAAGCCTTCCAACAAGTTGGTCCGTTTCCACTACGTTTAGTGCAGATGTGTAGAAATAGAAGGCAGTCACAAACTTCTGGCTGCATACAGCGTCTCAACCCTTCTGCCCTCCACGTCAGACCTTCGTGTCCGCCTGTTTTTCAACTTGACGTGACCCGTCACAGCGTAGTGCCTGGGAAAATCAAGAGTGACGCTTGGATTCCATAACCTCCCAGAGCTCAGAGGAACTTACACATCTCGTTGTTTTGTTATTTGTGTGTCTGCAGAATTTCCACAGTTTAGCGACATACCTGTCCCAGTGCACCTCCACGGCGTTCCTGGACATCGTGTCAGACTTCCATCTGCTCGTCTTCCTCGTTACCAATGACGTCATGCCTCTGGGAGTAAGAGAACACTTCAAAGCGTCTCCTTTTCTAGTTTTCCATATGTAATGCAGGACAGGTTAGAATATAGCCACATTCTTTTCCCAGTCTGGAAGTGGTTACTGGTGTGAGGATGTTGTCCCGCAGACACTCTTTATTCATGCTGGTAGATTTTCAAACGGGCCCGTCGTGATCATCACAGGCGTCTTTGATTTAGTTGTTTCCAGTGTTTGGATAACAATGAACTGCTTGATCAGATTTGCAGGCCTTCTGTCATTGTCTGGTGGATGGATCAGGGGTTGTGTTTGTTTTTGCAGGACAGCATCGGGTTGCTACTGGATGCGGTGAGGACATCTAATGAGGACCTGGCACAGACCTGGAAGAAGTCCGAGCAGTGGGCCACCATCGAGCAACTGTGCAGTAAGTCACTGCCGACCACTGAAGGCTCAGTTTTACCTGGACTGATCTTAGTTTAGCTTCTGCGCTGGGGCTGAAATAATAAGGTGACATGTTGATTAGCAGAAAACTATTTTGGCAACCTATCGGTCGTCTAATAAGTAATGTCAAACGATAATGCCGCTGCCTTGAGGATCTCAGATGTGAGGATTTGCACATTTCTCTGTTAAATATCAAAATTAAATGTCTTTGGCAGCAACACTTGTAGTATAAAGAACAACCTTATGGTCAGACCAACAAGTTTGAGAAGTGGATTAACAGCTCAGGCTGCAGCGCGCTGGTCTGTTGCTGGAGGTGTGTGCCGGAAATCCCCACTCTGGTTTTGGACTTTTGGTCAAAGGGCCGGGCGATGAACCAATTAATGTTTGATCAAATTCAAAGTTTTGTTTTTACGTGAGGTGCAGAATGTCCACATGATGAAAATCCAATGACTACAAAGTTAGTTTTCAGTTAAAGAGCGATGTAAATGGCTACATGAGCTGTCTGAAGCCATGAATATTGTTTTAGCCATGCTAGCGGCGTGGAGAGATGGCAGTGTTGGTCAGTCAATCGGTAGCAGACTCAAATATTGGAAGCAATGCCCTGGGAGTTTGCACAGACATTCGCGGTCCAAGACTTGGTGATCCTCCGACACTTCCTCTAGCGCCACCATGAGGTCGAAGTTTTGTTTTTTTGACATTAAAACTAAAGACATTCCCATCAGCCTCAGGTGCACTGCATGTTTAGTGCTAATTAGCAGCTGTTAGCATGCAACATGCTGAACATGGTAAACAGACCCGCTAAACCTTAGTCATTGTAAGCATGGTGGCATGCTAAAGTTAGCATTTAGCCCCATGTACAGAGCTGCTAGAATGTAGATAAGTGGCAGGCAGTCTCGGCCTCATGAATCTGTAGCTCCGCGGGAGTCTCTGTAGCGCAGCGGGAAGTATTCACAATGAGTAGCAGCCGGTCGCTGTCCCAGTTCTCGAGTCCGTGTGTGTGAAAGGCCCGTTAGACCGGCTGGAATATGCATTGTGATGACAGCCCTGCAGTACTTTTGTCAGTACATTAATTTTTTGCATCTTTTTGCATTTGAGCAAAAATAAAAAAGGAGATCAGGATCACGTATCTTCCCCCGGTGTTGGCCATAGCGCCCAGCTCGTGTTCAGACAAAACAAGCGATTTTGAAGTCACCTTGGCCGTTTTTCACCATTATTTTACATTTTCTAGAAAAATTCTCCGTTAGTTTCTGTCCTAATATCCTGCTCTTGTCCTTCCAGGTACAGTGGGGGCGCAGCCCTCCAGCTCCGTGGGTTATGGGGCCATGGGAGGCCCCTCAGTCCCTGCCTCCTCCTCAGCCATGTGGTCCTGCCTCCACTGCACCTTCATGAACCAGCCTGGCACAGAGCACTGTGAAATGTGCAGCTTGCCCCGCAGTTAAACCCCCCCCCACCCCCTGATCTTATCTCACCCAGCCCTCCTCTTAACTCGCCAACGACATCACTGCACCAGGACCTGCTGCGAGATTTGGACCCCCTTTTTGTTTTCTTTCGCCTCACCTTGACGCCTCCGTCCTTCCGTCTCACAGGCTGCTGTGACGCTCGTTCACGTCGACATCAACGAGTAAAAATAAAGAGAACCAGACTGTGTTTTTCTTTTTTGGTTGTATCCCTCCTCACAGCGGCTCTCGTGAGTGGCGGGGTTCGTTAAGGTAAAGCACTTTTGGCTGAGGCCCCTTTCCCACATCCTACAGCCCCCCCCCCTTCAAATAAATCCTGCTGTGACTCAGGACGACAGCAAAGACTCGAGTGTCTGGACGTTATCTCACATCAGTGCCCGTCTCACTCTCACGTCTTCTGGTAAATCTTTGCAGTGTATAAATACGTTTGAGGAATGATACTGTTATTTAATTAAGCTTCTTTCTTTTCTTTTTTTATCTGATTGTAGCGATACCTTAAAATTTTGAATCTTCAGCGTGGACTCTACTCAGTCAGGTTTTTATAGCTCTTGGTCTCTTTGCCAAGCCCCCTCAAAGTACAATCATCAGTCAAAGCTCAGGCCTGAAAACTCCTTTAAGAGCTCCAGAGTAATTCCACTTAGGCAGAGTTTATATTTTCAGTATTAAATTACTTCCCAGATTTGAAAAGGCATACACAAAAAGCTCCTCGCCCCTAACGCCCCCCCGGCTGTTTGCAGAAGTGACGTGCTGGTTTTGTTAACGTTTGGACTTGAAGTGATTCCTAAAGATCTTTTCACTGGTTTGTTGGAATTGTAGCTTCTGGGTTTGGTGGATTGAACTTGAGCAGGCATAATATGTAGCTTATTGAGTCAGCTGTATGTTCTGTGTCTGATAAAACGCCCCGGGAACACCGTCCGTGCTCCTCGTCAGCGTTGTTACGGACTCGCGCTGTATTAGCCGTGAGGTGCTTCTAGAAACAACAGGTGCTCGCCACGTCCCCTCGCTGTCACGCCCTCCGTCGAGGGTGTCCTAACCGTAGCCGGTGTTCCGCCGCCGGGTCTTTCCCATCGCTCAGCCTTCAAAGACCTTGCTGCTCAGAGTGCAGGGGGGTCGCAGGTCACCACGGTCACCTAACATTTCGCCTTGTCTCATCGGACGTCTGTGCGGCCGTCTGGAAGTGAGCGCCGTCTGTGTGCTGGTTTTGCGGTTAATTATCCTCCGTACTTTTCAAGCAGAAGGCCCTGAGCTGCTTCCAGCAGGAGGCACGGGTGATGTTCAGATTGGCGTTTCCTCGGCTTCATACGGCGTCAGTGGCGCCGAAGGGGCCGAGCCTGAAAGCAACGTGAAGAGCACTTAACTCGCCTCGACAGCACTGAGGAGGCGGTCGACGTTTCCTCCCTCACCCTAGTGGGGTTCATAGGTCTGAGGTCCTGCCTGCAGCCCAGTACAACGGAGGGGAACGGAAATTGGTTCGTGGTGCTAAGAGCACTGAAATGGGACACTTAAACTCCACAGTTGTCAGTCAGGGAGGCAGAAATCTCCGAGAAAGAAGCTTCTCGGCTCCTGGCCGAATAAAAACACTAAATGAACCATCTTCGCGTCTAGATACCACTGGTGGGGAGTGGGCCAATGTTTTCTTTTCATGTTAAATCATTCAGGTATCTCACCCTTTAACACATCACAGTCCGCAGTGGGCATTTCAGGGTGGTCGGTTCGACCGGGTCCTCCTTATTACTTTGTTTCTTTCGTGAGACGAACATCGGGACCAAAAGCTGCGAGATCCACTCGGAGTCGTGGAAGTTCATTTGCTGGTTGGCGCGTCATTAACGTGTGGACATCTGGCAACAAAATGTTACTCTGAGCCGCTTCCACCCGGCGGCTCCTAGCGTTTGGAACACTAACAACAGGAAAAAAACCAAAAAAAACCCCCAGTCATGTTGTCCCGACACGGTCGAGTGGGGGGATCCTTGTTAAGCCAGCACCTGTAGTCCAGATGCAAATATGTCCCCATATTTAAAAGCCAGTGTCGTTTTTGAAGCTACCAGATGTTTGATGTAGGTGACCACAATGATCCTGCATGACTAGAATGCCTTTTTTTTTTTCTTTTTTCAAGTGCTCATATAAAATTGGACGCTCTGACTGCAACTGGTGGCAATGACGCCAAAACAAAAAGCCAACAGACGGCACGTTTTCCATATTCACGCCTCTCTGAAGCCCCCTGATTCATCTGGTTTCCGAGCTCTCGGACCTTCTTTTACTCGACGTCCTCGGGGGCTTTTCTGCTGACTGATGCAGGCTGACACCACTTATCGTGTGCCGTTTCGGTACTTAGTTTGTTGTTGGTT
>CM022492.1:22660466-22695409 GCA_011952105.1 Coreoperca whiteheadi
ATGAACAGTCTCGGTTCTGCTCACGACCGGATGAAATTCCCAGACAATTCAGCACCTCCCATGGTCAAGGTTGGTGCCCCAAGAAGAGTGGAATTCAAAGCATTCATTATAAATCCTCTCCAGTCATCCACCGGTAACCAAATTTTGTTTTATTTACAGACATCAGAGCTGATTTCCGAGACTTTGGTTCAGATCTTAAGAGGAGAGCCAAAGGAGAAACTCCCCGGCAGCTGGAGCAGCGCCAGTCCTCTCGTTCTGGGCCTATCTGTTTTCACGGTTACCAGGAAGTATGGCATCAGCCTTGGAGTGAAAGGCTGGGCCGAGCTGTGTCTCCTGGTGTCCTCGGAGGCCGCAATGGACAAGAAGAACCTGGACGGGTTGCTCAGTGTCTTCCAAAGTCCACAATAGTAAGTTTTGCAAAAGCTTCAAGCTTGACTTTTTCCAAAAGCTTTCACCTGCATCTCACAGTCTTCCCCGGGGGCTGGAGTTTGCTCGGTTGTCGTCACGTGATCCAAGTACAGAACCAAAAGTTCCAGACTGATTTATTTGTGTTTTTCCTCTCTTCTTTGACGGTGTTTGTCTTTTGCAGTGATTGTCTTTGTTAGGTTTTTTCTTTTTCTGTATATGTTTTTCTGTTATTGTTGTAAAAAAAAAGTCCTTAAAATAAAACATTCAAAAAAAACGTTCCATACTTACAGTAGTTAACTGTGTGATCTCCTGACAACTGAGCGAACTCTGTGAGATGCGTTTGAAAGCTCCAGAAGAAGCTAGTAAGTGGACCTTGAATCAAGATTTGTTTTGTCAGACTAGTAGACAGTAGTGTGTCCCCAAACATCAGGAGCTAATTAAACCGGTGCAGTCATTGATGGTTGTGGTATGGGGCGAAGTGTTTTCTAATAAGGAGTTTATTTCATCTTTCATTTTGCGAACAGCTGAAGTGTAGCACTGGGATTTGCTGTTCGCGTTTTCAACTAAACAACAACCCAGTGCACTAGTAGATACCCATTTGGCGTAGAACATGGGGCAAATAACTCCATCATCATGCTTTGGCTTTCTAGAACGACCCATAAAAGAAACCCTCCCCGCGAAACAAAAAAGCGGCTAACGCTAGTTTGAAAAGAGGACAAAACTTTGACTCTCATCTTGGAAGTATTTTATTTGTTGTTTAACCTTTACTTCACGAGACAAGTCCATATGGGTCGGACAATTATTTTGCAAGAAGACAATATTAAAACAGACAATAATGCAAGAAAAGGTCAAGAAGAAAAGCTAGTATCCGTAACAGTTACCAATAGATCCATTTACCATTCAACTGGAATTATTCGGTCAACGTCAATTATCGATGATCAGTGCCTTTCTGCAGACTATTTCAAGTGGCTTCTTTGAGAAACACTAAAGTTTCCCAGCTGTCCAACATTAGACATGAGAGAGTTAGTTATTAACATAATGAAACAAAACTTCCATGCCACCAGTCCTGAGACACGTTTAAGCAGACGCCAAACGATTTGAAATGTTCTTTTATGTCTTTTTCCCAGGTATTTATGCATTTAACTGTTATAATTCTGGTAGAGAAATACTAAATCCGCCCATTATATTTTAATTAAATAAATACATTCATTTATTTGTTTATTCAGCCTTTGTTTAACTGTAGAATGTAACCTGCTCTTGGCCCCGAGTGGTAATAGGAGTAGAAGTGTGGAACAGGAGTATTTATCCGAGGGATTGATGTACGGCCTTGTATAACACGTTCTCACACTACTCTGTTTCGTGCTTTCAGCGTTGTGTTGGGCTTGATAAACCAGTGCGCGCAGCAGGCGGTGTCGGAGCTCGTTCTGCTCGTTCCCCTGCTGTTCAGTCTCCGACAGCCAGGAGCCGACGCGACCAAAGTGGGTCCAGCTGTGGAGGAGGAGAGCTGGTCAGGGCTTGAGGGTGTCCATTTCAGCAGGTTCAGGGAGATCATACAGTCCTCCCCCGACAAAAGGAAGTGAGTTTGTCTCAGAGCAACCTCAACGTTCTGCTGCCGAAGTGGTGATCGTATTTGGCTGAAATAACCTTCTCCTTTTTCACAGGCGGATGCTGACTTTGATCCAGACCCGCTTGTCCACGGCTACAGAGATGCCTCTGCTTCTGATGAGCTGGTCATCTCTGGTTGCGTTTGAGGACCTTCCGGAATTTTCGGACCTGACGGGAATACCTGCGGAACACCTGATCCAGAGTCTGATGTACAGGCTCCGGAAGTGTGGAGACCCAAGGGATATCGACAGAGCACAGGGGAATGTAAAGGTGGGGGGGGGGACAAATCTACAAATGACAATAATAAACATTTAAAATCACATTGTTTTATCATTTAAATGATCCTTTGTGTTATTCTGTGTCCTTTCTACATGCAGCACACTCAGAAAACCTTGACCCATATCCTGCTGAAGGTAGACAAGGAGAAGGACAGGTAAGGACATCTGCAATATTCTTCAAGTCCCACTCATACACTGTGGTATTGTCCTCCCTGTAACGTTTGCTTGGTGTCTGCAGAATGACCGAATCTGGAAATATCAAGCCAGCCGTCATGAGCGGCATCAATGTGGTGACGCACACATGCAGAATGGTGCGACTCGTCCCCGGGTACGAGGCTGCCGTCCTGTCCTACCGGCTCCTGTTGAAATTGGCAGAGATTTTGGATGCTAAACTGAGGAAAGAGGTAATAATCTCTTTATTATGCGCTCTGACTGGCTCTCTACGGAACAGCGATTTGAGTTCACTTTGTGCCTTTTAGTCCCCGGAAGATGAGTTTGAGACCTCAAAGCAGAAACTCCTGGAGGAGCTACATACTGCGCAGCAGCGCATCGTCGAGTGGAGAGATGAGTTGCTGCAAAAACCCCTTGTGACGCCAGAAAAATCACTCACTTACCCAAAGGAAATTGAGGTACAGAGTTCAACAGAATATTTGCCACGAGTATGCAAGCTTCATTCCTTCTCAGCTCGTAAAGTAGGCTGTTATCTACGTTTAAGGCACACCGTTTTCAGTTTTTTTTTTACTGATTTTCACCAAACATTTGCCAGATTTTTCAAAAGAAAAAGATCTGTTTGAACCCTTTTTACCCTGATTGTATGTACCCAAATACCCAAAGGCTGGGTTATGTTTTACTTTCTGCTGTTTACAGGGAACAACTCTGGGTCCTTCTGAGAAAGTGAAAGTGAAAAAACAATAAATGTTTACAGTATCTGTGCAGCAAATGTTTTAACTAATGAAAATGAATAGATACATTGACTTTTCAAGGGAACATCATGAGCCATATTTATTAAATCATGCAGTTAAACCAGGTTGGACATACTATACTGCCTCCTATAATAATAACTGTGTTGAATTATCAGATGTGGGATGCGCTGCTGAAGGTGGAATGCTCTCTTGAAGAAGTTTCCTCCCGTTGGAGGCTGAGCCTAAAGAAAGACCTGACGAAGAGGCTTTCCAAGGTGATCGTTTGTTGATAAGTGTAACATGCCCGTTTTAGTGACATCTGAGGTCAGGTTCAGAGCCAGCACGGCACAGGTTTTAACAGGAATCTAGTGCCAGCACATCTGAACTGTTTCCTTTGCAGGCAAGAGACGAGGATAAAGTACTGGTCTGCTGCCTTGAGTCGTCCTCGGCAGTTGTAAGGAAAAGCCACGAGGCTGTACAGACCTGTTTCGACGAGCTGTGTCACTGTGCTATCAAGACAATCTGCCAGGTACAGTACATGTGAATGATCTGCTCAGAGTGCTACCCTCTCACCAGAGAAAGTTCCGTATTCATTTTCTAAAGCTGGAGCGTGAGGGGCCTCCCCACGTCCAACTGCTCAAGATTGAAGGTCGACGTTTGTATGGCACCTCATATGATGCATTTGGGTGCTGATGTACTTTCAGCAATGACACATGCTTGCCCAGGTGATCCAGTCAGGGCTCATAAATACTCACACCATTTATTTTCTTTTTCTCTAATCAGGCAGGTGGATTAAGTTAAATGTGGTGAATGATCGTATGTTCGTGTTTTTAGAGAGGGCAGGAGGGAGACCTGATGCGGAGTCTGAGCTCTAAGGTGAAGGTCCCCCCTCATGTCGTGGTCTCTGCTGTCGTGGTTGAGTCAGCACAACGATTCAGAGACAACTCTCTACTCCAGCTGCTCGATCCACAGTCCGCCATGAACCACCTGCTGTCTCACGGTACTTCATTTCATTGTTTTTTTCATTCATTTATATATATATATATTATACTCAGTGCTATTATAGTTTTAAAATGGGAATGATGTCATTGTTTTGGCCCAGGTGATTGGAAGTCGATCCAGGTGGATGACTCTGCGGGGCAGGTGGTCCACAGCTGTCAGGCTGCGTTGCAATCGCTGGTGGAGTCTCTGCTTTGCGGACACGTGCCCCTGGGACACCTACAGACCTGCCTGAAATATAAAGAGCAGTTTAAGAGACTTTACCAGCAGTGTAGGAACACAAACAGCCTTCCATGATTACATGATTAAATTTCCCCTTAATGGACAAACTGTATTAATTAATAATAGCTGCATTATGTCTTCCACAGACAAGAAAAACACCAAACCTGAGACCGTTCCTGTCACTGCGGAGGTCCTTTTGGCTCAGAGAGAGAAGGATTTGAACTCTTTCATGCTGCGGAAACAGCAGATGGATACACTGATAAAGATGATAGCAAAGGTTACAGAAAGCATCACGGGTAAGTTTAAGTAGAAGAACAAGTGACTGCCCCATTATTAACTTGAATTCTGTTAGGAGAGTTTGGTTCTGTGTTGTCGTTTTATGCGTAACATGGTTTTTGTTTAACCAGCTCCTGAGATGTTGGCTCTCGAGAAGCAGCACGGCGCAGATCTCCGGACGGTCAGCCTGAACAAACTGGTGCTCATTCAGTCCTTTGATGCTGAGGGGAAGTTGGGGAAGACGGGCTCTCCCCAGATCCTCTGGTATAACACCAGTCTGAATGTCTTGAAAATGGCCAGTGAGATGCTCAAACTGCATCACAGCAACCTGATTCTGTCCTCCTGGGTCAAGGGGGCTGCATCTTTGGCGTCCACGAGGCAACCCTGCTCGGCTCCTGTTTCAGTCACCCTAACACAGATCTGCCAGAGCATCTGGGAACCGCTACTGACAGACTTCTTTCAGCTTGGTGCCTGCATTGCAAATGCAAACATCACTTTTAAGCAGCTCGATCAGGTTTTGGAGGAGTCGGGCGACCAGGGAGACGGGAAACTAATGAAGAAGGAGCTGAGTCTGATGTCAGAGACATTTAGTGAGTCAGGAAGGTTGAGACCCGAGCAGAACTGGGTGGAGCTGAGACTTCGTCAGATCCAGGAGTATCGACAGCTCCACGAGGCAGCGGCTGCAGCCAGTGCGATGCTGAAAATAGCTGAAAAAATGAAGCTTTCTGGGAACTTCACGGATATTGACACGCTCAGCCAAATGGTAATAGCCTAGTGATCTGACATTACGTTTGAATGACAGTATTTACAAAGGAATTGAGCTGCAGTGCGCTAGCCAAAAGAAAGCATCTTCATGTTATTCCTGCTTTCTTTACAATTTTATTCATAATATTCCCTTACATAAGAGATGCATATTGCAACATTGTAATATAAGTACATTTAAATATAGAATAGAAATGAATAGCAAGAGGTGAACGTTAACAATTGGTGGTCAAAACTTTAAAAGATGATTTACTTTTTAAGACTATGTAGCAGAAGCAAACACTTCTTTTCTCTTTAACAGGAAGAAGACACATTTAAGCAGAGGGCCCTGGGGTCCCTTACTGATGACCTGTTTCGTGCCAAAGAGCAACTCTCGACAGTCACCAAGCAGCACACTAACTGTCTGGAAGAGTTTCTAGCGAGCCAAACTCTGGTCACCTGGGTCAAAGAGAACCTTAAAAGTAAGGCGCTTGCTTAAAGAATCTACGGGTTCGTGCAAAAACATCATTAGCCTTTAGTTTTGGAGACGATGCCAGCCTGCTCCCCTTTCTGTCCCCTCCACAGATATGAGCGATGTGAAGGTCTACGTGGACCTGGCTTCCATATCTGCTGGAGAGAATGACACCGAGATCGACCAGGTGGCCTGTTTCCACGATGCAGTGATGGGCTACGCCCCCCTGCTCTACTCCCTCTCCCCCCAGGCTGGCTTTGAGGAGTTCATGAAGTGTGCAGAGCAGGTGTGGGCCACCCAAAGAAGAGATGATAAGCTACCAGACAAATTGGTATTTACCTTTTCCTTATTTGTAGGCAGAACATAAAGCCCTGTGGCAAAGCGACAATGATGCCACTGGGTTTGTTTTCCAGAGAGAGTCCACTCGATTGCTGAGCTGGCTGAAAGCACTGAAGGAGACGCACGGCTCTGTGGAGCAGTCCTCTCTCTCCCTGGCTTCTTCTATTAATGCTCATGGAGTTTATTACATAGGATGGTCTGATGCAAACACACAGAAGGTAAGTGGACAATGTTCCATTAAAAGATACCAAGATGTAGGTAGGGCCTTGCCGACTGAATTCGTATAAACTGACACATTGTCTTTCTGATTTCCACTTGTTTGCAGAGATGTGTACAAAACATGGTACATGTCACAGTGAAAAGGGGCAGAGAGGAGAAGAGCTACAAGCTTGAAGACCTGCTGGAGCTACAGAACAAGCTCATGCTCATGTCGTCCAAAGGGGAGCACGGCAGAGAACAAGTCAACAGGTTCACAGAGGTCAGTGGCATTTAGAAACGACAATTTTGGATTTAAAGCTGAAGTGCGTAACTTTCTGCACAATGTACGGTGCCATTTCTGTGGTTCTGAGACTACCACAGAAATGGCAGCACATCTAGAGAGGTCTCATATATGTTGTTTATGTGAACAGCTGTCCAGCTA
Source organism: Coreoperca whiteheadi (assembly GCA_011952105.1). NCBI lineage: Eukaryota > Metazoa > Chordata > Actinopteri > Centrarchiformes > Sinipercidae > Coreoperca > Coreoperca whiteheadi. Next base: position 22,667,349 of record CM022492.1, read on the forward strand.
GCTGGTTAAATATGTTCTTATCCAGCCGGGTAGCGTCTTGGATAATTACATTTTCTTAAGTGATAAAATTACACTATAAATTAGCACAGGTGTAGATTGTGTGATATGAAGTAGGTGTACAGTAACTTTATTGGCATTGTCAGCCATTGTCATTATCTTAAAGCTGTATTATTTGACTGTTTTGGAGACTAGGGGGCAGAAGAACTTCAAAACCACCTGAAGAACACAGACTCTAACATTGTTAGCAAACAACTGATTGTTTAGACACCCAATAGCAACAGTTGTCATGTTATTAGGTATTTTTTCAGCTCTGGTTTGGACTCTTAACTTTGTGTGCTGTTTGGTACTGGGAAGGCAGTGTACAGTGGGTTTATCAGAGCGTGTTTACTGAAAACAACACTCCTGTCCACACGTACCGTAGGTTTTTGAAGGAGTTCAAAGACTGGGCACCATCCTTCTTCAGATGCAAACATCCGGCAACATGCTCTTCAGGGAATGGCAGGCTGTGGTCCAGTGCAGCCCTCAACAGGAACCGTGCATCGAAGTCACCTTCTTATCCCTGTTGGGTAAAGAGATTGTCTACTGTGGTGAGGTGACCGAGCAGCTACAAAAGCTGGCTCACTCCATGGATATCTGCCAAAAGGAATGGCGTTCCTTCATCTGTGAGATGCGCTCCAACTACAATTTGCTGAACCACTACACCTCAGAGCAGATGGTGTACCTCTGCCACTGGATACACAAAGTGTGTCAACAGCAGGCGTCAGTTCCTCCACAGTTAAGGCATTTACTTTTTCCCATAAAGCCTCAGTGCACTCTAACTGATGTCAGAGCCGCTTACGGTAAAGCAGCAAGTATGACCTCCAAGCATGATGAATTGGAAGATGTTGAGTTTGACAATAAAGATCAATATTACAAACCTTTGACGGACTTAACACCGGCTTCACCAGGACACACTGAAGAGGACATTGAAGAGGCTCATGATTTGATGGAGTTTTCTTCAGAGGATGAAGATGATCGTGTCACAGAGGGCTTACCGCTCAGACACACTGATGGCATCAGGAAGTGCAATCAGGGCAGTCTTGAGAAACTCTGGCGTAATTTCAAGGACGACATGCCACAGTACCTCAACGAGTACTTGGACATCTCGTCTCTGGCCCGCTTCCTCTCATGCCTCTCTGAAATGAACCAGCAACACATGATCAGGAACCTCCCAGTGGTTCTCCAGGAGGGAAAGCCCAATCTTGTGCTTTGTCCCAGTGCAGAAGTTTTTACCACCATCCTGTCTTTTTACATGGAGAGTCCAGAGGAGCCTCTGCCATCTACTGATGAGGTTCTAGTCTGCAGGGAGGAAACCACAGAGGAGGAGGTGGAGATCTTTCTCCGCCGAGCTCTCGGCCAAGGCTCCAGGCAAAACTGGCAGAAGATATACTCTCTTATCAATCCAGGGCTGCTGGGATATGATGTCAGTGTGGCCTTGGGGGAGCTCTTTGAGAGTCTTGAGAGAAGTGCCAACCCGCATTACCGTTTGATAATAGTCAGTCCGGTTGAGCACCAGCACAGATATGTGCCCTCTTTCTTCAGCAATGACAAAGTACAGGCTGGTGTGATTCTAACAGCAGATGCTGCCAGGAAATATCTACATCGCCACTTCACACAATGCACGATGCCACAAAACCCTGTCTCACTGGTTTCTCCACATCAGCTCTCAGTCTGGATGGTGTCATCTGTACGGCCTGCAGTTGGTAAGGTTAACCCTATTTGCATGCCAATATAAAAATGCTTATAAAATAGTGGCAAGAATAGAATTTGTGTGTTATGTAAAAACTGCATTATGTTTTGTTAAATATTATAATAAAATGTAAAATGTTTACCCCTAGGGGCTTTCGGCACAATATTCAAATTAATTCAGACAATCTTTTTCTTGACATGCATCTTTTTTCTATCAATAGGGAAATCCCTTTATGTTGATCGTTTCTTTGAGAAGTTCCAGCAGAAATCTTCCAGAGCAGAACATATTAGGATCAGGCTGATTGAGCCATGCGTTGATGTGGACTCCTTGATTAAGAGTCTGTTAGAGAAACTGACACCCTTAAGAGAGCAGGACCCTGTTCTCCTGCACATTGACACCGCTGGAGTATGTATACAAGCATTTACCTCTTTACCTGCAAATATCTTGTTCTGCTGGTGGTTGTACTTGAGTCTGTCTTCTGCTTCACTTTTGTTACCTGTCAGGTTTGTTCAGGTCTGGAGGAGCTCCTGTTCCATCTGTTAGTTCTGGGCTGTTTGAGCGACAGCCATGGCATGCTGTGGAGAAGGAATGTAGCTCACTTGATCACCGTTGAGGTCATGAGAACAAACACATCCCCTCAAAAACAGACAAAACAGGTAGCAATGTCTTTTTCAGATCAAAACTTCTTGTTTTTTTGCTGTAACGCACTAATATAACGCATTACTAATAACATTTCGATAATATTATACATGTAACAATCTCAGTAACATGCATTACAAGCATTTTAATCTGAAATTAAGAGGTGGTTGGTTTTTTTAAGAATTTGCCAACACCGTGAAACATTTCAGCACCAGGGCAAAAAATCTGTGAATTATTTCCTGTTGCTGGAATTCGATAGTTGAGATGATGCCTGCAGAGACTGATTCTACATTTGCAAGATGGATATACTCCTATTATTTTCAGTTTGTCACGTTGCCCTCTACTGGATGTATAATGAGATGCAGTCAGTCAGTCAAATTACTACCGCTTGTTCCCGTTCGGGGTCATGGGTGACTGGAGCCTGTCCCAGTGGCTCCGGGCCTTAGGCGGGGTACACCCTGGACAGTGGCCAACTCGTCGCAGGGCTGACACAGAGACAGACAACCATTCACACACACTCATCCACTAGGGACAATTTAGAGTCACCAATTAACCTAATGCATGTCTTTGGACCTTTTTGAATTTAGAGCAAAATTTCAAAAATTATCTCAGGCTGCAATTGATTTTTATAAATATATGTGTTTCATTTGCTCACACAGATGAGGCTTGGACTACTTGACATTCTGCCTACCATCCATTGTAGACCTCCAAAAGAGGTAAAGCAGTTGTTGTTGGCCAGTAGAGGGGTGTTGACAAAACAGACCTTTGATCCACTCATGGATGAGCAGGAGTTTTGCAGTGAGGGCATTCAAAGGCCCTATCAATACTTAATGCTCTACAGCAAGAATCAGAATCTGGATCATTTTAACTACCGAGAAGGATCCAGAATGGGGAATCCCATTGATTGTGTCAATCACTTTCTGTCACACTGTGGAATGAAAGATCCATCTTGGGCTGAGCTGAAGAACTTCTCCTGGTTCCTCAATGTGCAATTGAAAGACTGTGAGAATTCAGTTTTCTGTGATCCAGATTTTCTGGCTGACCAGCTGCCTGGTTTCAAGGGCTTCATTGTGAAGTTCATGATTCTAATGGCAAGAGATTTTGCCTCGCCATCTCTGGACACACCTGAAAGTCCCATGCTGCACATTGAAAACAGTTTGGAGAATGACCTTCTTGCCCATCTGACAATTCGTAAGCATTGGGAAAATGAGTCTCATCCATACATTTTCTTTAATGCAGACCGGTCCTCAATGTCTTTCCTTGGCTTTAATGTGCAGACTTGTCAGAGGCGAAACACACTCAATGCAGTTGATCCTCACAGGCTCAAGGTTCTGATAGAAAATGTGATGTCAGAAAAACTTTTTCAAGGTTTGGAACGGCAAAGGATCTCTCTTACGGAAAACTTTGATCAGTTGCCGCGGGTGGACAAAATCAGAAGGATTTCGTGTGTTGTTGGTGCAAAGAAAGGAATGAAGGACAGAGAATTTGATCCAGACCCAACATATGAGCTCACTGCTGACAATGTGATGAAGATGTTGGCCATACACATGAGATTCCGGTGTGGAATTCCAGTTGTCATAATGGGAGAGACCGGCTGTGGAAAAACCCGATTAGTCCGTTTCCTTTGTGCTCTGCAGAGGAAGGAAAGACCTGTGGAGAACATGGTACTTGTCAAGGTGCATGGTGGAACTACAGCAGAGATGATCTACCGAAAGGTGAGGGAGGCAGAGATACTTGCTAAGAATAACAGTAGATTGCACAAGCTGGACACCATTTTGTTCTTTGACGAAGCAAACACCACGGAAGCCATTTTTGCCATCAAGGAAATCCTGTGTGACCAATCAATAAAAGGTGATCCTCTGAAGGCAGGCAGTGGCTTGAAAATAATAGCTGCTTGCAATCCTTACAGGAAGCACTCACCTCAAATGGTGGAACGTTTGGAACATGCAGGTTTAGGATACAGGGTGAAGGCAGATGAAACAGAAGAACGCCTTGGCAAAGTCCCTCTGAGGCAGCTGGTGTATAGAGTTCATCCTCTGCCTCCAAGCATGGCTTCTTTGGTGTGGGATTTTGGCCAGTTGAGTGATTCAACTGAACTTTCCTACATCAAACAAATTGTCCAGAAGACAGTTGACGACCATCGTTTGCCAGTGGCCTGCAAGAACACAATTTCAAATGTGCTGGGAGCTTCCCAGAAATACATGCGAAGTCGGAAAAATGAGTGCAGTTTTGTGAGTCTCAGAGATGTGGAGAGGACAATGAAAGTGCTAGTTTGGTTTTACCAGCATAGCAAGGTCCTTTTCAACAACTGCTCTCATCTCAGCGAAGTTCATAAAACACTGAAGTGCTTGATTCTTTCAGTTGGAGTCTGCTACTACCCGTCTCTGGTGTCCAAAGATGAGTATCTCTCTGTAATTTCTAGGTACTTTCCAGACCCTCTCCATTCTTCAGCAGCGTTGCAGGACGAGATTTCCTCCTGTCAAGACTTCTTCCTTCATAACATACAGACAAGGGAGACCATAGCCAAAAATGTTGCACTCAAAGAGAATGTGTTTCTCATGGTGGTTTGCATTGAGCTCAGGATCCCACTCTTTCTGGTTGGCAAGCCAGGCAGCTCTAAGTCGCTTGCTAAAACAGTGGTTGCTGATGCCATGCAGGGCCAAAACTCCCACTCTGAACTATTCAAGAAACTCAAGCAAGTTCATATGGTCTCCTTCCAGTGCAGTCCTCACTCAAGTCCCGAGGGCATCATAGGGACATTCAGGAACTGTGCTCGCTTCCAGAAGGACAAAAACATGGATGAGTATGTATCAGTGGTGGTGCTTGATGAGATAGGACTAGCAGAAGATTCTCCTCAGATGCCCCTGAAGACCCTTCATCCTCTCTTAGAGGATGGTTGCATTGACAATGACAGGCCAGATCCACACATGAAGGTTGGCTTTGTGGGCATTTCCAACTGGGCTCTTGACCCAGCAAAGATGAACAGAGGAATATTTGTGTCCAGATGGGATCCGAGTGAGGATGAACTTGTGGAAACTGCCAAGGGAATTTGTTCATCCTCCAACCAAATTCTCCTGAAAATCAAACATCTCTTCCCCTCTTTGGCAAAGGCCTTCTTGTGCATCTGTAAAGAGTCCTCAAAAAATCAGTTCTTTGGTCTAAGGGATTATTATAGCCTTGTCAAAATGCTCTTTTCCGCAGTCAAGTCCACACAACAAGAACCAGATGGCAGACAGTTGGTAGATGCCATCTTGCGTAACTTCAGTGGACAGCCAGAGGGTTTTGACCCTGTCATGTTTTTCCAAGAGGTTCTTCAAAACTTAATGGAAATTCCCAGACCAAGCACCTTGCAAATGGTGAAAAATAATCTTGATCATGACACCAATCAGGAGAGCCGTTACCTGCTTTTGCTGACCACGAATAATGCAGCTCTTCATATCCTTCAGCAACAAATCTTTGCCAAAGGATACTATCCACCACCAGAAATTGTCTTTGGCTCAGGATTCCCAAAGGACCAGGAATATGCCCAAGTCTGCCGTAACGTCAACCGGGTGAAAACGTGCATGGAGACTGGACGCACTGTCATCCTCCTTAACATGCAAAATCTTTATGAAAGCCTGTACGATGCCTTGAACCAGTACTATGTTTACCTCAGTAATCAGCAGTACGTTGATCTTGGTCTTGGCTCCCACAGAGTCAAATGCCGTGTGAATACAAACTTCAGACTGGTGGTAGTGGAGGACCAGAAGAAGGTCTATGAGCACTTTCCCATGCCCCTCATCAACAGGCTTGAAAAACACAGGGTGGATAGGAGTACTGATCTGGAACCATGGCAACACAGGGTTCTCCACAAACTGAAGGAGTGGTTGAAGGAATTCAGTGGTGAGGCCTCAGACGATTTCAAGTTGTCTGACATTTTTGTTGGCTACCATGGTGATGCCTGTGCCAGTGCTCTCTTGCAAGCACTAGAAAGGAGAGCACAAAAAGCTGAAGACAGTAGTGCAGTAAGACAACATCAACAGAATGAAAAAGATGACACACTGGAAGAAGATGAACTAAATGAAACACTTGAATCAAATTCGAACAGCCGGAAAGAGGTAAATGATAAAGACATGCAGTTGGGTGATGCAATGGAGATTGCTGGAAAAGAGCAAGAAATTCAGTCAATGGAAAAGAATGATGATGAACCCACTGAGGTATTTGATGACAAGAACAAAGTGATGTCTGACAGCGAAGAAATGATGGAGACAGAAAACGATGTTGGGTCTGCTGTGGAAACCGAGGAAGAAGTCTTCGATTTAGCTAAATGTCTCTTGGTGAGCTGTGCCACCCCTGACGCTGTGGTGAGGCTCAAGTATTCAGATTTAGCAAACCAGGAGAAGGAGAAACTCCAGAGAATGTACTTCCAGCAACAGCATCACCACTCCCTCCGAGATTTCCTGGAAGATTACATGAACATGCATCAGGAGTTCAGCAAGTTTCTAGAGGTAGGCCACAAACACCTGCTCCAATTATGTTTTTTCTTTACATTATTTATCGTTTACATCAATGTCTCCTTTGTGGTTTTTCATAGATAACTACATTCTCCAGCTTGTTAACCAGATCAGATGTCAAGGTAGTAGCCCATGCCCTAGGGCTGCATACAGACAGAATCCTCCTACTCTCTCTCCACCAGTTTGACACTGAGGTCTCCTTCTGCAACAAGATACGGTACTAACTATTCAAATAACAGCAGCATGGCTTATGTATTTTATTTTTGTCTTTTAATCTTTCTCTTATTCGCCTCTCTGTGTCAGGGTCTTCTTTCAAGATGCTGGCCACTCTCTTCACATCCTGTTAATCCAAATGGACCTCGAGGAATCTCACTGCAGCGATGAGCTCATAGCATCAGCAAAGTAGGGCTCAATGTTAAGATCCTGAACAGATTGCACGTGTTTGTATGCGTGCTGAGTGGAAAAACGGTCATTACAGGAATTGCAGAAGTGTTTATGATTCCATCTGCTTCCAGATATTGCACCATGAATTACTTGATGTCACTGGAGGCTCAGACCTGTTGGGTGATTTTCATTGTGAAGGTTTCTAGGATCCCGAGTCAGTCCCAGTACATTGGTTTTCAAGGAGGTGAGTACTAAGTGGATTATGTTCATTACTGCAATACAATTATTTTCTGACTGCATTACACATGAAGTATGACAAGATTAAAGGCATGTTTTGTTTTTGGCATCAAAGGAGTCTGGCACTCAGTACATATTGATGACCTGCGGGATTCAGAGGACATGAGCCTAGACCTGTTGGGTTTCTGTGGAACTCTCATTAGCAGCCTACTCAACCCTGACAAATCAGGTAGAAACTGTAAATCATCTGGGCATTAAAATGTGTGTTGTGTTACACGTGAGTGGTTTCATTGTTCTCTAGACTAATTTTTAACTGTATAATAAACAGTATTCTTTATCTTTAATAGAACACCATGAAGATGGAGAAACAGTGAGGAAAAGAAAAGATTCTCAGGTGGATACAAGTGTGAGTTTATGAATAAACCTTATGTTCCTTTATATGTGTTAGTGTAAAACAAATCTTAGTTTTTAATGTTGCTTAAATTGAATTTTATTGTGTTTGTGCAGGCAGGTAAAGCCCACCTCCACAGCGTATCCTTAGTGAGATCATGTATCCAAAAAGCTGTGGGTTTGCTGAGGGACGCCAATGGCATGACCTCACGAAGCATGCAGCGAATGTATATCCTTCTAACTCTTCTAGGAACTCGTCAAGGGCAAATAGGAGGTGAATATAGTTGTATAAGAATGATTTTAAATTGTATAAAAATACTATAAAATTGACACAATGTATCTGCAGGAGTCTGATAGGGTGTGTTGATTAATACCAATCACTTTCTTTGTGAATTATGATGCTATTCATTTTCTCTATAAAAAGCCAACACCTGACTCCAATGTAGGAGCAAATAGTTTTGTCAGCCTTGTTGCATCTCCGACTTGTTTCTGATAGATGTCAACTATATACTTTATTAAAGCTCACTTTCAGGAGGTGTTGTTGAGTAGACTGGCAGAGGCTTTGGCAAAGAGAGAAGAAAGGATGGGCTCTCCTAAGGAGTGGGTGAGCAGAGAAGCCAAGAAACGCCTGGCTCTGCAGGAGGGGGGAACTCTGAGGTAAAGTTATTTAGCAGGATAACTTGAAAACGTTAAAATAAATTGCTTGAAAGATTAGGAAATTGGATAAGGAGCAAGTGATTTGTTTTTGGTATGAATTCGGCACCAATTACGCATGTATTTAATATTGGTGTTCTCTTGTTTATAGTCAATGATTTGATCAAGTACACCTTATTTTTGTGTCTTCAACTGATAGACATACCCTGTGGCGCTGTCTTCAGTCTGCCGTGACTCCAATCTTAGCCAGCATGTTGGAAGTTATGGACAGGTATGGCAATCTGGACCTGCTCTCTAATGACAGGCTCAGCCAGGGCCTGATAAAGCTGTGGTTGGACGTCCTGGCAGATTCACAGATTTTAGACCTAGCCCCTCTCCAGAACCCAAGGTATTGTGGATTACTTCTTCTGTATAATTCCCACAGTGAATTTAATCAACAAAAGGCATAATTCTTCTTTAAATTATTATGATTTCTAGTGAGTCAGACCAGGAGGTGCTTGTGCAGCACTACTTCATGTTGGATGGTGAAGAACAACCCTGCGCTGCCCCATTCAGCTGGCTCATCAGAATGCACCTTGAAGGCCTGTGGGAAGAATCTGAATTCATGCCAGGTTTGCCTTGATCTCATAGAGTTTATTTTAATGAATAAGTGTATAATTTCATGAACAGACCATGAGTATATATGGTATGGTTTCAAATAGTTTTTTTTTCTGACTCTTATAACTGATCCTCAGTAACAAAAGAGGACGGCACAGAGCGGATTCTCCAGTTTGTGAGCACCTTCAACAACAGCAGGCTGGGCAGTCACTTACAGAAACTCTCAGACGAGGAGAGATCGGAGTATGGCCACCACTACCTCCAAGACTTTCTGCTGCTTTCTTTGAAGATCAAGTCAAAGGACGAGCTTAGGGTATAGACATTATGAGTCACACATTTAGGCGAAACATATTTTGGGGACAGCCAACTAGTCTTGACTCTTTACACATGTCGTGTACAGGTGTTCACCAGGGCCATGTTGGGCTGTGTGTCCGAGCTTCAGACGTCCATGGGGCCGTCACCGACCTCTCTCCTGCTTGGATAATGGCTGCTGCCAAACATTTTGCCCCCAGACTGGACACTCTCTGCCACATATTTCTACTGCAGCCCCAGCTAGCCACCGATGTCTTTCAGCAGGGGTCAAAGAGGGAGCCCCAAGAAATGGTGAGAATAACCCTTTGGCTAAACGTCTCTGTGACTACTGCATTTATTTGTTGAAATATGAAGTGGTTTGGAAGCATAGGTACTAAAGGCAGAGACACTAGTGTTTCATCTAGTGTCACCATCAGGTCAAATTTCCACTTGTGAGTTTAGTTTATGATGGGCTACCTCTATAACTGGCAGGATTCCTGTCACCCTTTGCCATACTGTGAGACTAGTGATAAAGAAGAATGCTAACGCGCTAAACTTTACATTTGAATAATAACAACACGCATAATGAGCATGATGCATTTTATTTTTGGCAGGTGGAGGACATGTTGGCTCTTGGTGTCTGTGTTGAGAAGACCAGACTTCTGAGTGTGACGTCCCTGCAAGAGTGCAAGTCCTTTGTGAGCAGAGCGGAGTTTCTGCAGCCGTGTCTGGATAGAGTGTTTGGTCAGAAATACAGTGCCCTCTGTAGCCCCAGCACACAGCAACATCTGGACTCCATCAGGTGAGTCTGACAAGATGTACATTGAGGGGCAGGGGTGGGTGGGGGGTAAAGGCTTTCTGTCTTTTAAAGTTTATTTATAAACTCATTTGCCCTTTCAGGTCACTGTGGCATGGGATGCTGGTTGTTGCATCTTTCATCCAGCATGTCATTTTTAAGGTTAAACTGAATGACTCAAGACTGAAAGAACTGGCTCTCAAACACTGCAACCTTCACCTGAACGTGAGTAAAATGGTTTGAGGGTCTGTGATTTAGCTGAGGTGGTGAGCCTCCCTGATTCTGACGCACCTTGCCTCAGGATCAATTCCGTTAGCAGGTAACGGCCTAAACAATACTGCTTTTTGGTAGTTGTAAGCGATCAAACAGAAGGGAGACATGTTTTAAGATCTTTTTTTTTCTTCTCGTTTTCTGACAGCTGATGCAGGAGTCACCTGATATAAGGAGCGTGGACACACTGCAGCAGCTGATCCGGATCCTCAATTCTTTTCATGACGAGTGTATCAGCAGGGAACTGAGGTCAGGATCTGCCTTTTTTATTATGCATTCGGTATTTCAGTTGGTATTTAAATTTAAGGGAACATCTGGACTTATCCGAATAAGCAATTCCAACCACAGGTTCACTGTTTGTTTTGCATAATACATCAGAAACAAGTAGAAGCGTCTCACCGTAACTATTTTAACTCTCAGTACAAGATTCAACAGAATGTAATGCTCTTTTTTCCAATAAAGAATAAAGAATAAATCTCTCACAATATTTTGTTCCGTAAAGGTTTGGCATTTCCTGCCCAGTTTGCCTGTCGGAGCTCACAGAGCCGTCCATCCTGCCCTGCCAGCATGTCCTGTGTTTGCCGTGTCTCCAACAAAGCATTCAGCCACACAGACGTTCATGCCCTAAATGCAGGACAGACCTGCCACCCGACTTCAAGCCGACTGTTTCTCGCACCATCAAGTGAGTTCAGAAACATCCCTCGTGGAAGTTATAGGGCAGGACTCAGTGTTGTACAGTGAAACTCTGCACAGGTAGATCTGGAGAAATGATTCGTTGATACGCATAGAGCAATTTTTTAACATTAAGCCTTGTGGCTGTACCGGCAACTAACAGGCCAGAACATATAGTGAGTGCCGCCGGTCGCTGAAGCCAGAGAAAGGATGCAAGCCTTACCTGAACCCCGCCGAGCTGGACTTGCTCCTTTAATAGAGCAATGTGGTTGGAGCCGGGCCCAGTGTCCTCTCTGTGTCACCAATCAAACAGTGGCGGCTCACAGCGCTGCATCGGTTTCAGTTCGCACATAAACACAGTCAGAAACTAAACCAACATACCTCCGGGTTATTATACACTGTCCATCACAGTCTCAACAAAAGAGCTGCTTGTTATACCATCTCTCCTCTCCTTTTTGGCCGTCTGTCCCCCGACAGGCTCATATTAGATAAGACCCGCCTTCCTGATGTTTGGACAAATGATTGCGTGATCGAGACACTACTGACTTCATGACTTATTATGGGAAAACTATAAATTGGATTTAAGGAGCAATTCACGACATCGTCGACTTTATCTCTAGAATGATTTCTTCTTATTAAATTGAATTTGACGGGAGAAATATGGTGCAAGCCATATTTACAGTCAGACATTTCCGTATGTTCTGAGCTCAAAAGAAATCAAATTAGAAATACAATTTAAACAAAAGTTAAACGATGCAATGCTATCCACTGCTCACTGTACAAGAGTGCAAACCTTTCTGCTGATTTGGGGCCAACATGCGCATGGGAGTTGCGAAGTTGCAGCATGAAAAAGTGATTTTTAATAAATATTCAGATGTTTAAAATTCAGACGCCTGCTTTAGTGCCACCATCGGGAAAGTTGGCCAATCGCGATTTGGAATCTCTACGCTACCTGCTCTTAGGATCTTTTTATAATACAAAATTACAACCTTTAATTACAGAGGCCATAATCACCATTTTTATTATAACGCTATCAAATGTGAAAACAATGTGACAGTGTGAAAGGGGCCGCTCGTATTGATGAGCTAACAGAAAAGGATCAGCTGAATCTGCAGCTTCCCTCGGCTTCATGGGGCTTTATAGTGAGTTTCAGCTCCTTGTTTATCTGTCCGGCCCTCAACTTTACTGTTTCGGTTCACTCTCACCGCTCTCGTGGCGCCGTTTTTCGGCCGCAGCAGGCGGCTGTTTTCAGAGAAAAGGCTGTGATAAATCCTCGGCACGCATTACCTGCCCAGCACAAAACAGCAGACAGACAATGTTCGCGACTGGCTGGTGAAGAAAGTTCACAACTTGTTTCCGCTGCAACTGGCCAAAAACATCAGTCATTGCCGGTTTAACTTCGGTTGTTGCTATGTTACAGTTTTTATGTATTAGAGAACATCAGTGTTAGAAGTGAGGAATGTTCTTTTAAATAACATTTACTCGTACAACAGTCTGTGAAACAAAGTACAGGGAACTGAAGTGTTTGGTTACGCGATACTGTTGTCTAATACATTTTTCATGGTCCAGGGCAGCGCTTCAGCAGCAGGCAGCGATCAGGGACTGCTGTAACTCCTTCTTCCTGGAGGTGGTGTCCAGGTTCTGTCTATCAGAGGGGCAGAAGCCCGGCGAGGGAGTGGTGGAGCTGCTCTTCTCCTTACTCGTCTCTGCTAACGGTCAGAGAGCGAATAAGCCAGTGGTAATAATAAGTAGATAATTGATGTGATCGCGAGGCATTCACCCTTTGTATTCTTTTGTGTGATGCAGGAGGTGTGTACAGGACCAGGGAGCTCACGCCCTTCCTGGAGTGTGTGGACAACAGTCCGGTGGTGCGATCTGTGCTGCCAAAACTGCTGCTGCAATACAGGTGAGGGCATGAGTCCAGCGAGCACGGGTGGAGGACGAACTCCAACCGCTTGCTCATTTAAAAACGCCACATTAGGAAAATGAGAAGCACTGAAAGTAGGAAAACATGGAAATGAAAATCTCCCACATAATGGGTGAACATTTTCTTATTTCCAATTTTGTGGGTTTTCATAGTCTCAGATCAGGTGAAGGATGACATGCTTCTGTACAGGTTGGGTACATTTTCAAAAACAGATAATGTCAAATAGATAATGTAGAATATTGCTGTTGATCCAACAGCAATATTTTAGTGGTGCAGTCTCACACTTTGGTATTTTCTACTGAACGGCAGTGGAAGAAAAGCAGAAAGTTTCCTAAAAATGGAACTACTCAACTAAAATAGCTCAAATCATTTCCTTACTGTAACTACAGTCTAGAGGCTGCATGTCTGTGAATCGCAGTATATCTGTCAGTTTTGACCAGGCGAAGGCTCACATTCAGAGCTACCTGAAGAATCTGGAGGAGAATCTTCTGACCAGAGAAGATCGTACCGAACTCTACCTGCTGTTTGTCAACTGCTTCCAGGTAAAAGACTCAAACGTCACTCCATCTGTGCTTTCATAGGTATGATATTCAAGATCTTTATTTTTCTTTCTTTCCTTTCGGCCTCACGTTTGGTGCAATTTAGTACTTGTCATGTTGTTTTTCTGTCTCAGTATTGAGGTTTCCTTTTACTACGGATTCTCCGCAAAACGTTAATGTATACAGTCCAATCAAATGCCATCACTTGTTATTGATGATGTACTTTTTAACATTTTTCCCAGGACTCTCTGCTTTGCTCGGGGGCGAGAGAAGTGGAACAGAGCGGAGAACAGCAAAGCCAAGCAGACATTAGTTTCCTGAGCCGGATCGCCAGGAAACAGACCCCAGACAGACAAGCAGACCCAGGCGGGTTCCTGCTCAACATCGCCAGGCTGAGAATATGCCTGAGCGCTGCTGCCCGGCTGCTGGAGAAAGCCACAGTTCAGGGTGTGTGAGGCTGAACTGTGTTTAACTTAAATCACAGCAACTTCATCGTTTAGATTGTACACGTTGGTTTGATTTCACACTGCCTAAAAGGATATTTGATGCATCAATACGGGGGTTTGAAATTTCATCAGATGTTGTTTCATTAAAAAGGGAAGTAAAGGACCATATCAAGTTTTTATGCTTCTTCGTGAAATGCAGGCAGAGATGGAGGGGTGGAGGCTCAGTACCTGCAGCAGGTGAAGGCGGTGTGTGAGTACTGTGGTAATGACTGGCACAGGGTTTACCTGCTTCGGGCCATGCACAGACTCTCTGGTATGGACTGCATACTGTCCCTGATGAACAATCCGACCTGGAGATGGGTCTTCCCTGCGGATCTCCTTCGACTTCAGGTATCTCAGAGAAGCACAAAGGTGCTAAAGTGAGAAATAAATCATTCCGACAGCGTGTTGTTACAATAAGAGAGTTGTTTTTTCTACGTCACCGTGAGCCACGCGTGAAAACCAGCCAGTGTCCATCAGTCGTTTCTATCTTTCTGAATGAGAGTTAAATTGCGTATGTGGCCCAGTAAGAGTGGATCAGTTCATTCAAATGGTCAGCCATTCCTGCAGCAGGGAGGCTGCATTGCTGCGTGTCCGTCGTTATAATGAGGACATTTTTGTAGACTAAAAAAAAAAGATTTGCTTGCTTTTCTCAATAAAACGCCACAAAAGTGAGAAATATTTTTCCTAACAATAGCCGTTATGTGCTGCTCTGCTCTGTCGATATTTGCATGTGTTTAGACCTGGGACCACCAATTATGTTCTTTATTACTTAATCTGTTGATTATTTGCTGGACTAATCGCTTGCTCTCTAAAATGTTGGATATACTGAGAATTGTCCATCACAGCTCTGCAGAGCCCAAGTTGGCATATTCAAAACCCTTATTCTGGCTGACCAACAGTCCAAAAGCCAAAGATAATCAGTCTATTATCATGGAGGACTAAAGAAACAGGCAGATATTAAACAATGAGGGGGTTGAAACTAAAAAATTTTTGGCATTTTGGCTTTAAAAAATGACGGACAGATTATCAAAATAGTTGCCAATTAATTTTCAGTCGTTCAACTAATCGATTAATTGGCCTCCATCACATGGAACTTCATTGCTCTATTAACTTGTCATTTAGAAGGAAAACAAACTCAACCACTAAAACATTCTTCTTTTTGTCAAAGCGGATGATCCCGACTAATGTGGACCAGTTCCTCTGCTGTGGGACGCCTTACCGAGCCGTGAGAGACGCCGTGGCCCAGGTTCTGCTGGAAAACCGATCTGACACCTTCACGGCAGAAGTACAGGTCAGGGGGGCGCCAGAGATGGTGGGGAGGCTGACGACAGCGTTTAGTTCATTTAGTTTAAGAGCATACCAAACTGAAGAGGAAGAATTACTGATCCTGCTTCAGTGTTGCCTGTAAACCCGGCCATGTGTCCTGATGACCACTAGAGGTCAGGGAGCCCATGTGACTGAATAAATGAATGGCACAATCAGTTCATCAATGGCACATTGAATAACTAACTTGCCTTATTTAGGATTTAATAAATAGTTGTAAGCGTAAGAGTAAGAGTAATAAAAAGGGTGTTCAAAAACCTTAATATGTTCTTTCTATTTTCGGAAACTTGTTCAAATTTCTTTGCCAAAGCAACAATCTGCCTTTGACCTGTTTTCCTTTACATTTTTGATGACAGCAGCTTCAGGGTTTTCTGTATTCCTCCGTAACATCTTTGTTGTTTTGATTTCCTCTGTAGAAGCTGAAGGGTTCTCAGATCAGCCTCCTGGCCCTGGCCTTGTTCAGACAGGTCACCTGCTGCTACAAATCACCGGACGTCAATGTTCGGCCCGCCCCACAGGTGCACTGTGCATGATGTCTAAGGTAGATTGTGTCTATTGGAACATGTACTTTCTCTTTTTAAACATGTGGCTCTGCACGAACATACAGGACGCGGCAAGACTGGAAAAGCTCCTGAAAAGCTTCAAGTCCAAGGAGTTCAGGGATTTCTGCACTGCACTTCTGTCCAATCAGATTGGTGGACCGGGCTCAAATCTCCACATCAGCGCAAAGACATCACCTCAGAGACAAACCCTCCTGGGGCTGCTGGTCCATCTGGACTCTGTGCTCCTCAGTGGAAATCCTCTACTGGTTCCTCTCTACCAGATCGCATCCCAGCCTCAGAACGTTACAGTAAGACACTTCTTAGCTCCTATTTAAAGGGGCACTCCACCAATTGTGCACATAAAGGTCAGTTTACTTGTGGTTTGTACTACTCAGCCGGTGAATACAGTTGTAAAATGACTTCTGTGGCTCTAGAGGAGAAAATAACCCTGATGATGTCACAGCAATATCATCAGGGTTAGCTCATCTTAAGAGGTTAGAGTCTACAAAAAAGAATGCCTGCGTTACGTGGGTGTTTACCAGGAAGTCCCCCAACTTTATGGAAGTGCAAAACTAACCAGTTGGAGTGCCACTTTAAGGCTCATCGTTTTCAGTTTCTACCAATTTTCCCGGGAAAAATCTGAAAAGCACCAGACTGATTCCATTTGATTGATGCAGCTATGCCGACAAAAGACACTGACCACCTTAGTTCACAGTAACCAGGCTCCTCTGGCTACGAGCACAGCTCAGAAAATGTTCTGGTAATAGAAAGAAGAATAGAAAAATCATCAGTGAAAACATTTTCACTTGCATGTTTGTATAAACGCTGATCAGTTTCCAGATAAAACTTTAAACTAAAGATAATATACCTTGCTCATACTCCGAAGTGTTTTCCATTAATTCATCTTACTTTTTCCTCCAAGAGCTCCTTCCTGCCAACCATGCCCGATGATCACACAAGTGAAGTCAGACAGTGGTTGACTAGAGAGAAGAACACAAAGATGTACTGTAAGTATTTCATATTATAAAGGGTGATCTCTGCCATCATCACTTCTCTGTGAATAGTTCATCAAGGTGTATATAATGTCTTTTACGTCATTCGCAGCCTGCGCCAATGGACATCTATGCTTGGTGGGGGAGGTATGAGCTTTTTCTGTGTCCGTCTTGGCAAAGCATTCCTTAACAATGGAGGAATTCGATAAATAATGCATTACATGCTTCTGTATTGCCCCGTAGTGTGGTAAGCCGATGGTTGTGTCAAAATGTGCAGAATGTGGAATTGCAATTGGTGGGCAGAATCACTCCCCAGTCCCTGGATTTACTCCACACACAGGACAAAGGTATTAATCTCCTCAGTCAACCAGCTTTGTGACAGCATTTTCAGTCAGATATTTGTGTTTCATTTAGTTTGTGTTCTTCCTCGTGTGTATGAAGTGTCCGAGATCAAACTCGGACGGGACACATATTAGGAGAGGCTCACCGGAGGTCTGAAGCCCCTGAAAGACAGATGACTTATGTTCAGTCCTGCATCCTGCGGCTGTTTACACACCTCGCCATGCTTCAAGGAGCCACAAGAAACCGCAGAGTGAGACTTCCCGGCTAAATTTGCACCAGATTTTGCATATGGCTGGCATTGAAAAGATGGCATTATGTAATAATACTCCCGGTGGTGGTGCTTTGTTGTTGCAGGGAGTTGGTGACATGATCCACCCCAGCCCCCCTGAGGTTTTCAGCTTCCTGTGGAACCACCTTGAGAAGGACATGCGTGTGTTGGGGCAGACGCTGGACCAGAACATCGACCACACGGCGGTGACAGTTCATTTGATTCTCAATACCTGCGCAGAAATCACTACAGGTGATGCTGATTTTTCCAACGGTTTTCAGCGTGCTGCTTCTATTCGTACATGTAAAACACACGTGACATAACTCTGCCCAATGTTAACACAGGCGCAAGGCATGATCTGTCCTCCAGACCAGGACGTCAGCGGTGGGAGAAGCTCGTCTGTGAATCTGCCGTCAACCCAGTACTTCAAGTAAGGAATACAGGGTTTTTAAGAGCAGTGCATTGACTGCTTACAAGTCGGTGGAATCAATACTAGTGACGGTTTCATAAGAAAGACACAAATACATTTTGTACTGCAGGGTGATAACATCTTGTTTCTTCCACCTGCCTGTTTTCAGGACTTGCAGAAGAATCTGGCTGAAGCTCAGGACAGAATCGCCGCCGATGATGGACTTGCTGGAAATCCCCTGATGACTCTCCTCCTCGGGGATCCTGGGAACATGTTGTCACTCCCGTCAGACTGCCCGACGCACCGCTCCTCCTTCTGGACGCCGCTCGAGACGATGACAGTGGGGCGCTTCTCTCAGTTGGTGGGAGAACCACAGGGACACAACTCGTTACCCCTGCTGGTCATGTTCCTCAAGAAGGTAGCGCTCTCTTTATCAGGGGCGATTGAAATCTTTTTTTATAATCTCACAGTAATAGGCTGTGGTTTTTGGAGAATACTTTAATCCTGGCCGGGAATATTGGGGCACGGATTAAATGTGCTAAATATCAGGCAAATCAGACTCAGGACCACTGAGTTTTGGCATTTAAAATTGATCGTGTTGTTGAAGTGCCGCCTATGAGTCAAAAATCATCACATTTGGCAGGGTCTCTCAAAGTAAATTTAACAAAACATATCTTTCTTTTGGTTTTTTTTATATACCAAATGTGTCGTAGATTGGATGAAATTTGTAGGAGGAGTGTTGAAAAAAAAAACTGCTTCACACCGGAGGACAGTCTGTTAAAGGTGTGACCAGTGGTGGAAGAAGTATTCAGATCCTGTACTAACACCACACTGTGAAAATACTCCACTACAAGTAAAAGTCCTGCATTCAAAACCTTACTCGAGTAAACAATTTATTAGAAAAATTGTAATGTGCAAAGTATATAAAGCTGTCAGACAAACGTAGGGGAGTTAAAAAGTACAGTATTTGCCTCTGAGATGTGGTGGATAAGTTCAACTAGCTCGAATTTGTACTGAAGTGCAGCATGTGAGTAAATGTGCTCAGTTACATTCCACCACTGGCTGTGGCCTATTCTGGAGTCCAAGGAATCCTGAAAAAAGGTAAGCTTCTAATTGTCACCCTTATTTAGAAGCTTAAACACAAAGTGATTTGTAAATGGCCACTTAGTGGAGCTTTGTGCATCCAGAATAAATCACCTCCTACTTGACCCGTTGCCTGATAATCCGCCAAATCTCACTGAAACTGGCTGAGTGGTGTCAGAGATGTCGTGTTAAATGCGAGTCTGAAAACGTGTTCTGGGGACGGTGGTGAGGCGGAAATGTCATCTGAAAATGCAGTACGTTTTCTCATCATCCCGTCCGGTTACTCCAACATTTGAAGCTCCCCTTGTTTGGGTCTCTCGGGTCCACGGCGTTCCTCAAGCGCCGGGTTTGTGTTGTTCTTTCTCAGTGAATATCAATGCACGTTGCATCACTACACGTTGTTACACGTGAATTGGCGTCATATTGTGTTTGGAGCCAGACACCAGTTTGAAGCGTTTCACGTACCGGCTCTGCCTGTGTGTGTGTGTGTGTGTGTCTTTGTCCCAGATACACTGCGTGGGGCAGTTACATCACCTACCTGAGCTGGCTGCTTTACAGTCAGACCTGCTGAGGGTGTTTCCTCTGGCGTCGGACTCCACGCCTCCGACCATCGCACTGATGTTACAGCAGATACCCGCAGGTACATCGACATTTCATTTTTCATTGAACGTGCGACAACAAAGAAGCTGTAATGCAAACCCCACTGCTGACATCACACACACACACACACACACACACAAATATTGGCCCAAATGGAGCTTTCTCATTACCCTAATTAGGATACCAGAAGAAGAGGCTGCTTGAGAGAGTGGAGACGTTCATCAAGGTGTGGAACTGCCTCAGAGTGGAGGTGGCTAACAACTGTAAGCATGTCTCCATTGACATTTAACTCTAATGTATAAATGTGCAGTTGTGGAGGTGACCAATTCAATACGTGAAACTAAAACAAAAAAACTAAAACATATTTATGTAAATTAGCCAAAGAAATATGACAAAAATATACATAACCGAAAAAGGTATAGACAGAAGCCACTGCTTGTTATGCCTAGCCTTTATAATATTTCTCTAATGAGCGTCATTCTTTTTTTTTTCTTTTTCTAACGGATTAAATTAATACAAGATATACAATAGTATTACTATAGACATTTCCCAGAATGTACAATGCTAATTACCAAGATCATATATACATGTATACATTTCAGATATTATTACAATAAATTTAGTACTTATGGTATAATTACTTATTACCTTGTTTTTAATCATTTTCTTAAATTTACAAAATGAGACATACTGTTTTAATCCCATCTCAAGATTATTCCATAAGTGTACCGTTGACAGATCTGTTTTTTTATATGAGTGCTTGACCTTACGTTTTTAAACATATGAATTCCTCTTAGTTTTTACTGACTTTCTCGTATTTCGAACTGCTCGCACTCACTTCTGTCATAGTCAGCGTGACACGATTTAGAATCGCAAAAATCAAACTCAATCCCGGCTGCTTCATCCTCGGCCACGAGCGAGAAGCTGGAGCTGATGCTGTCACTACCGCTGCTGCTGCTACTACTACTACCAGTGTCAGTAATATCAATTACTACGTCTACTACTATAATATTACAAAAAAACACTAAACTTCGGACACGGACTTAAACATTCTCTATTTATGACAGTTTATGTGTCTTTAAAGTGAGTTGTTAAAAAACAAGACCAGTTTAGTGACAGGATTATAATTTGGGATTGAACGTGAGAAGCCCTTTTGCCCCTACGGCTGAGAGTGAAGCGTGCGGTCCACCCTTAACAGGAAGCAAGTCTGACATCACTGTTTAACGCCAACAGTCCGAGGTGCTTGGCATCATGATATTTAGTGCCATCGTGGAAACATTCCACTTTGTTTCCTATTTTTAGAATCCTTTAAAACATAACTGTGTATGGCGTTATGTATGACAATAAGGGGAGGGTCACATTAGTGCTTAATGAACATACAGTGTCGATTGATTGTTACTGAGTCAAATCATAGTTAGCTGAGGCGGGCTGAATTGAGAAGAGAAAATTATGAATCACTTTTGAAGCGAATCGCTAACCAGAAAAGTGTCCTGCGTGTCTGCTTCCTTCACTGCATGACTTCCTAACTTTCTCCCATGTGTGTGTGTGTGTGTGTATAGCTGCAGACTTGGGTGTGGATGTGAGCTTGTGCGAGGAGGAGGTGACGACCGAGAGCTCCGGGGAGTTTCTGACGCCGTGTCGACGCGGACCGGGGTCGTGTCTCCGAACCCTGGTGGACTTCCTGTTGGAGACCCACAACGGCCTGGTGAGAGCGGCCAGGACCGTGAGCCGCCAAGAGGACAGGTCGGTGCGCCGCCGGTCCGGAGTCAGATGCGAAGGCGGTTGGCTTTCCGGTGGTTTGAGTTCCGTTGTAAGGCCGGGCTCAGAATGACAGCGCTGCACGAACATACGGTTGCAGGCTTCGCGGCTTCCATGTTAAACAATATCACCACCAACTGTTACTCCACAGCGTTCTCCTTAGAGCTTTCCTATGTGTCTTTTAAAAATATGAAACTATTTCCTTAGTTGTATGAGAAGATTATTTTTGATGGCGTCCGGCAAATCAAATGCATGCGAGCACACATGAGCAATTCCACTCACGTCGCACACGCAGCCCATAAAGAAATATATGATCAAGAATTGGGCTTGGAAACAGCAGCTGGACAGCAGTATCAGTTCACGGTCTGCTTAATCCCTTTTACGCTTTCGACCGTCTCACGCAGCAGCAGATCTGTAGGATGTGCAGACGTTCAAAGAGCACTTCTAGGACTTCTCATCTACTGTACGTAGGCTCAAACATCGAGCTCCAAAGTTCACTCTGGACCTTGGAAACAGAATCTAGAAAATGAAGAGTGTGTAACATGGTTGAAAGCTCCAGAATAAGCGGGTAAGCGGGCCTTGAGTTGAGCTTGTTATGTCAAATGTTCGGGCACACGGAAGGTAGTTTTTGTATGGGACGGGTGCCGTTGCAAACACTTGTGGTTCATTTTTTCTGACTACGTGTTCATCTTGCAGTTGCCAGCACCTCCAGCTCTGCAGTACATGCTGTGTCTCAAAAATGAAGTAAAAAAATCGTCCTGTTTACTGTGCGATCATCGAGACAGAGGATTAAATGATTACTGATAACTTTACCAGAGAGGGTTTGGCATCTAATAAGCCTTCAGACTCATGTATGTGTTATACAAACCTGACTTCCTGGATCCCACAGTATGTCATATTCTCACCTGCACCTGTAACAACATGTCTACTCCAATGCAGCCTCTTGTGTTTTTTAAACCTATGATTAATACGGCTGATCATGGACTTACTCGGGGTTTTATTGCCCCCAGTGAATACAGCGTTCCTTTAGAGAGGATATTGGAAACCCAGCTGACCCTGTGCCACCCAGAAAGAGAGCTGCTACCTCTGGTTTTAGCCCACTGCCACTACACGCTGAAGAAAGGCGGGGAGACAGACAGCCACTACGATCTGCCAGGCATCCAAACCCAGCTGGCCCGTCGCTTCCTGGCTGGGAAACCACTCATCCAAGCGGTAAAGGTCCAAACTAATCACACAGCTGCATGCAGGCACTACCAAACATTCTGCTAACCAGCCCTGTTGTCCTCTTTGATCAACGCCAGGACACCTCGAGGTACTTGAACAGACGCCTGCAGGATTTCTCTGTGGTTCTAACTGAGGTCAGAGGCAAGATTCCTCAGGTAAGACCGTGTCACTTACTCATGAGCTATTTTCACGGTACCAAAGTCTTTGTTAGAGGTCAAATTCGTGCCGTCACGCCCCTCTCGCTGGCCTGCTGACAGTTTCTCTGTGTGCACCGCAGGAACCGCTGAAGGGTTCGGTGAGCAGTGCCATGAGGACGGTGCTGCGTTCGTACACAGACGTTTGCGATGCCGTGTTTGTGGTGGAGATTGGCCTTCGCTTTCTTGGCAAGACGGGCGGGGATCCTCGGGGTCAACTTCTGTCCTACCTCACTGATTCACTGCAGATGGGCCCACAGATTTCCAGCGCTGTAGCCAAGGTAGAAGCCTCCAGACCCACAGCTATTTCCGTTACAACACTGCTATGCAGAGAATGCGATCACGTTGGTCTCATTTCATAAGCAATGCACTGTTACAACTCCTCTTTCTTGTTGTTTTTCTGTCTAACCCCCCCCCCCAATTTAAAGATGACTTTTTTGACACCAGTGTGTGGAAATATGCCATCATATGTCATCATGCCAATCATGCCGTACTCTGATATCACTGCCTGCTCTGATTCTACCTAAAACAGGCAGAATAACAGCAATTTCCATGTTTTAGCCAATTGACTACGAGTCAGTTTACAACTTTACATCACAACTAAAAGTATTCTTTTTGGGAAATGTACCGGTCCAGGCATTCTTTGGTTTCCATTCATTTCTGTCAAATCTGAAAATGCATTGGCAGACTATTGAAACTGGCACGAATGATGTAATCCATCACAGTGAAAAAGTTGAATATTTGTTGTGAGGTAAACACAATCTCCACTTCATCTGCGTTACCATGCAACGATAATGTCACGCTGACTTCACTGTGATGGATTACACGAGTCAAGCCAGTTTCACAGGTTTGCCATACAGAAATGAATGGAACTGAATGGCTGCGGTAGAAAAAAGGCATAAAAAACACCCCAAACTGTATAGCCTGCATTCAAAAATGGTCCACTAACGTGTGAAGTACACACGAGCTGTAGGTCAAGAGCTAAAGCTTGCAAAAAAAAAAACCCCCCGCTGATGAGGTTTTTTTGAAATATTAAACTTGTCTGTTTCATTTTCATTTTAGGGTCTTGGAGAGAGCAAACTGGAGCACAGCATATTCACCTGGCAGCTCCTGACCTGTTGGAAATCTGAGCTTATGCTCAACAGAAAGCAAGTAAGTATTAACAAAATCATCAAATTCCAGGAACTGACTGGATGTGGCAGAAAACAGGATACAATTAGAACACAGAATAACCCTGTTTTTCGATCAGTTAAACTGTTAACAAGGCCCTTTAAAGACTTTAAAACGCAAAAGTCCCTGAAAGAAACTCCACCCAGGGTGACCACGTGATTTGTTGGAGTCATTACTTTCACTCGTGACCTCTGCTGGCTGCCATTGGCTGACCCCAAACACCACAGGGGGCTACATTTTCTGGGCTGTAATCCGTCGAACGTGTGCCGCCTGACGCGGCGGGCGCCCAGCGTTTGACCCCAATAAAAACTGAATTTGAGGAATTCTGTCGGAGAGCTTCAGTTTCTGCTGCACACCTTTGAATGCACTTTATTCACGATCATGTTTCAGGACCCGTTTCAGAGGCTACCCGCAGAGTTCCAGCAGAGGCTGTCGGAGGAGGAGAGGAAAGGGCTGAAGGTCTTCCTCGCCGTCACAGATGTGGACGTTTTGTCTTTGGAGCTGCATGAGATTCTGCTGCTGAAGACGAGCAATGCCACGCCTGACGAGGCTTACCAGCCACACTGGGAGTAAGCACAAGCCATTTGTAAACCCCCCCAGTGAAAACACAACAAATTTACCAATTGTTTAGTTTAGCTTTTGTAGGAGGTAAGGCACCAAATGGTAAAAACATGTCAAAACATTTGCATTATTGACATTTAATCCCTAGTTTACCCAAAATTTGTTTTTAGGAATAAGAGTTTATTGTACGCTCATGAATGTCTACCCTAGTCTAAAGGTAATCTATTGCTCCTAGACTACTTTAATCAGAGTAAAGCGTGGAAGTCTCACCAAGGGCTCTCCCCTGGGATTTGGAGCCTTTTGACATCCAGGACCAGAGCGTGACCCCTCCAGGCACCCATCTGTCAGGGGGAACGGAGCTTAAGTTGTATCCCCTTTGGCCACATTTCTGTTGGGAGCAGCAGCTGGGCAGGGAAGGGAACAGGAATGCTTGTGGGGGAAACAATGGATGCAGTGCTAACGGTTGTTTTCTTCATGCCCTCCCGCCCTGCTGTCTTCAGCATCAGGTCCACCTTAGAGGTCCATTTGGAGAAGAAAGTCCTCCCACCTCTGCTGGGGCTCGAGTCTTTACCAGAGGACATCACCCTCCGACAAGGGGCCGACGTGTGGAGGGCAGCTGTAGAGTTTAAAAAAGAGAAATGATTTCTACGGACAGCTGAATTATTCTAATCTTCCTCTTTTATGTGATTCTTCTTGTTATTGACATATTACTAATGGAATATCTCGATTACTAGTGACTGTCTATTATTATTTCATTCCATATTTTAGGACATGTTCTGATTAAATGTGCCTCTGTGATGTAAATATTGTAAATGTAACATTTTGAGATGCCTTATTTGTTGAAATGTTCAAATGAGAAAGTGCCAGGGTAGGGAAGTAAATACATTTGAAGCAGACCTACCTTTATGTTAAGGGAAATCAACTAATGAGGTGTCAGGGAACAATCAATAAATGTTGTTTTCTGTGTAAGTATTTTCTTAACTTGGAAAAACTTGGTCATTTTGCCAACACGCCTCCCTTTGCAAAGTCAACCAAACCGTTGCTTCAGCCACGCCCCTCTGACGCTACACCGCAGACAGACAGCTCCGCCCAGCCTGTCAGATGCACGAATAAAGGGACAACGCTCTTTCTCCACCACTCACGGGCGTCGAGAGGCGGCGCTTCTCCGTGTTGTTACCACAGAGATGATGTTACGCGTTATTTGGCCCCCCAGTATTTTGTCCACTGAGGCAAAGCAGCAACATTACTTTCGCTGGGTTTTCAGAGGATTGCGTTGGGATTTGAAACTGCAACCGTGACAGCGCAACGTGACGAGAGCTCGTCAGCAATGGTGCCATCCAGCATTTGAAAGTAAGTCAGGTGACGTTAACGCCAACTTGCTATCTTCAGCAACCAACATTTCTTCGGGGTGGATGAGAGAGACGTTAGGGGACGTTAACTGTTAGCTTAGAAATGCTTTTGCGTTGACGAGACTTCATTTGAGAAAAACAGCCGTTTTTTTTCTTATTTATTTCTCTTTTAAACCAACTTATTAATGATTGGCACGTAACCGCCACCGAGGCGACGGAAACGTTACAAGCAATTAACTTAACGTTAGTGCAAATGAACGTTTAATGCGTTTTAGTGACGATACTTTTCAAAACACCCCGATGAAACGTTACATCAGTTGGCGATAATCTGCCCGGGCTACAGCTGCCGTTAGTGACGGTACAACGACTGTGTTAGCGTACTGTACCTGGGACGTTACCAATAGCTAACTAGCAAGTGCTATTATTATTATATTTTAGCAGTTTCTTCGTGAGCGATAATTCGCCACACCTGTCGTGCTTCACACACTTGTTTTTGTGCCGGGAAGACGATAAGGTTGGCTAACGGCGCTAGCACACCTGCCGGAGTGTGCGGCGGCAACGTTAACATGATGTCGGGAGCAAAGCGTGTGGGCTTAGGAGAGCCTCCGCAACATTGCATTTTATTCAGGGTTTTCTTTTTGCCAATGAACCAGCTTGGTTCGTAGCTAACCGGATAAACATTTAGCTGTCCGTTACTCGCCTGTGCTTTGATTTCCGCTTGTCCCGGTAAAAATAGTGAGGGGTGTTGCTGTTGGTTACCCTGGGAGACAAAACAGTCAGGGCGAAGTGGTTGTTATTTCCTCTGTTGCTGTGGTTGTGCCTGCTGTCCCTAGGCAAACAGCACGTGTGGCCCATTGTGTCTTTATATCCAAGTCCATGTCATTCTGTTGCAGGTCTTCAAAGGATGCATACAACGCGCAGCCCGTCATCCATCCCCACAGGTGTCTCGGGAGATGCCCTGGACCTCAGCCTGTCAGGCTCCCAGCTTTCGATGTCCAAAAGACCCAGCAGCGCATCGCCTGGGAAATGCTTCTCTCGGTCCGTGTCGGTGTCTGTGGCTTGTGACAGCAGAGGGAAACGCAACACCCTGGTGAGTAACTGTGCACCCGCCAGTTATGAGATCACCTATCCAAGACGCAAGGAACCGAGCAAATCAGGACCGTCTCCTGGGCCGCTCGGTTCAGAATGCTCCACGGTACCAAGTGTGTAAAGTGTGCGAACAAGTCTTACAATTCACCAGCGAACCTGTTTAAAATCCACAGAGCGACGTCAGCTTTGGTAGCTCCCGCTCCATCAAGAACCTTAGGCGGTCCAACAGCACCACTCAGGTCAACCAGCAGGCCAACATCAGTTTAAGGTACAAACACACACACGCACACACCTGCTGATGTAATAACACTGAAACTATTTTTGCTTGTAACACATTTACAGGTAGACTAGAAGTATTTCAGTGTGAATCCAGATCCCCTCTTGTTTCTCTGGTTCAAGGCTATTTTCCTCATTCCTTATAACTGACACGGACACACCAAACTGCGTAACAGTACAGTGCGTGCTGTTATATGTACTCCGCAGCGGATGCAGCCTCAAGGAAAAGTTGCGCTTAAGATTCACTCAGATCATTAAATGACCTTCACAGTGACATGCATGCTACTGCGATACTATGGCCATGTTTTTGGAAATGACAAAAGACAAGAAGAGCGTGTGCATTTCAGACCACGCGTGTCAGGCAGGCTTGCTCGTGTTACCAGGAACGATCTCTGTAGTTCAGCTGGTTTGCGTGGAACCTTTGCTCTTAAAACCAGAGTGTGCTCTCCTCAGCGAGCAACAGCTGGCAGCCCTGACGCTGCAGCAGTTCGGACAATGGGGATTGTGGCGCGCCAGCTTCTGCATGATAAAGAGTAGAGGGGAACTGGGCGGCTGTTGCTGGGGTCGCGGGGTGCAGGGACTTGCTTTGTCCCAGGTTAGAGGGGGAGGGCCGGGACCTCGAGGTCAGGTTACCCCCTCCGCCAGGATCCGGTGAAAGGAGAAGTGTGTGTGTGTTTGCACGATCTGGTTCTATTGTCCGGCAGCTGCCGCCACCCCCCTCCCCTCACTGCCTCTGAGGATGCAGAGCAGAGGGGCTTTAAATTTTAAGACATTC